>JAOVVA010207843.1:0-26663 GCA_028565275.1 Leiocassis micropogon | reverse complement strand
GTAATCTTATATAATTTCCTGGATTCAATTAATTTTTTTCCCTCAGAATTCTACACACAACACCCCATAATTTCCTGGAACCTATCCCAGGTTACTCCAGAGCAGGACAAACATGCATATACCACACAATCACACAATTTAGGAACACAATTTGCTTAATCTGCAAAGATTTTTTTGCCAGGCAGGTTTATTTACAACATTTAGCTGGTTCCCCAATTCAGAGCTACTTACAGAAGTGTACAAACACTGTAAAAATCATCATATTATAACACATCCTCTTGATGAACCATACACCAAGCTAAAGACCAAGGTGAGGTGGTTGATACAACCTTAACAGAAAAGCCAAGACAAGAATGTACTGTATAAGAGAGCCACTAACTCAGTTGTTTGGACAGCCAAAGATAGGATGGAAGTTCATTCCACAAAATAGGTGCTGGAACTGAGAGGAGCACTCATGCATGGTGTCACCAAGAGTGATGGGTACAAGCATGGGTCTAACAAAACTGCAAATATCTTCAGAGAGAGTGTAGCAATAGCAGAAATTCCGGATTGGATGCAGGGGTGGGATTGTTTGCAGTGTCATACCTGCCAAGAGCAAATTACAGTAATCTTGAAATGACAATAGACTGAACAGCCAGCTGATTGGCCCCTGTGGATAGCAATGGCTGGATCATTTTGATGTTATAAAGAGGAAATCTGAATGACAGTCAGTTTAGTAATATGCGATGAAAAGCATAATTGGTTGTCCATGATGAGCTCAAGGTTGACAAGTGACAGATGGTGAGATGGTATGTATTAGGTTTGGAAATTATACAAAAGTTACAGATGACCAGTGTGCACATTGTTGAGGAAGACAAAAAAATTGCTGAACTTGGTTAGGTAATTTTTCAAATGTGACATATTTAACAGTGAGCTGTTTTCATTCACAGTAGCAGCACACGTACCCCATACCTTAAATACACACTCAACAAAAGATACTGTAGAGCAAGGTCAAATCTTTTGCTATATAGGAGATCAAACTATGGCATGTGAAATAAATCAGCTTCAATTCCTGATAGTTCCATCTACAGTAGATGAAAAAATAGAAAACTTTTGTGTGATAAACTTATGGCAACTTTTGTGTGAACCCGTTTTCAAATGATCAAAAATGTTAGAACATGCAATTAAGAGGTTTTTTTGGTTGTACATGTGTTCCATGTGAGTAAGTTATTAGATAGTCATTAATTGTTAAAGCAGTTAATAGCTTTAAATGCTTACTGCTTGTTTGAGCACTTTTGCCTGTGGAGCCTGTTTTTACTGTAAAAATGTACATGTGTTTTAGATGTACACTAGAGTATTTTTACTAGTGTAAATTGTACTGTATATGTTAGCATTTGTAAGGATACTGGAAGTAATCCCACCTTAGGCACAAAAATTAGCTGTAGAAATAGTTTGTGGGGCATTCAAGTCAATATTGATGATGGTTCTTGTGAATGAAGGTGTAAATATATCAGATTGGTATTGAAAGAAGACTTCATGCAAATTACATTGATGAGACAGTAAAAGGTGTAAATATTTAAAGAAGGCTGAAATCACAGCTGGGGATTGTGATTTTTTGGAGGGAGGGGAATATTTAAATATTATTTTTTTGTGATTTAGGAGGAAGGGGAATATTTAAATGCAGTCCACATCCTGTTTACGTCTGAGGCATTTTCCCTTTAGGGGAAAAAATATGGGCAAAACATTTTTGACCACAGTTGAATGCTTCTACTAGACTGTCACAAAAAATATGTGCCCTTACATGCAAAAATAGTACGGAAATACCTAATAACCTATGCCTTAGTCACTGTTTAAAATTTATACATTCATTACATCATTTATAATATATGATTTTTAATCATACCTTTGTTTTCTAGCTCAAAGAGTAGGAAATATGTTGTAAAGCAACAGGGCAACATTGTGCTGTAATTAGTTGAATTAAGATGGATTGCACCACTGTGCTTCTTATTAATTTCTCATAATAGCATCTCTCTTTGTGTTTTGCTCTTTGTGTACTATAAAGTGTTTCCAACTAATTACTAAAATTACTTAGATATATGGTCAATAGTGAGAATGAAGAATTATTAGGTTGCTGCTCATGTGATCAATCTTATGCCATAAGAAATATATTACATCAATTATAACCTGATGTATATTTAAGCAATATCACATAAGAGGGCGAGGGAGCGCTGTTTTGATGAATATCATCACTGTTGTGATGGGTGAGGGTGCAGCCGCAGGGTGCGTGTTAAAGGCATCACAGTCAGGCTGATATTTAGCACAACAACACAACCTCATGTGTGATATTGTTTAAATATAAACTGGGTCTAACTTATGGCATACATTTGTCATACTTTCTTAACCAGTGAAAACTAATGTTTTTTGTTTAAGAATTACATATTGTCATATTATTACAGAAATCAACTGTAATAATACAACAACAACAATAATAATAATAATAATAATAATAATAAAAACTTTCAATTATTCTGCAATTTGATAAATAAAGTCTAAACAGATTTTAACAATAAATAATAATAAATCAGCATACTGTTAAATCCCACTATTTCAATTATTCAGAATATGCTGTATGCATTACTATCAATGTAACTATTCCATGCTAGCAAATCTTTTAAAAATTCTTCTTTTAAAATTGCACCGTAATGAACATTGTTCTAATCTGTCATGTTTTGAGGCACTTTTTCTCTAAGTAGAAGACTAGGGCAGTATGTTGATGAACTTTGATCAGTGTCTGCAGCTTTCTTTTAGAAAGATAATTAGATTAAAAAGAGGGCATTCACACAACTGGCCTGTCCACCTCTCTCTCTTTCCTTCCCCCAGCTCTCCACACAGGCATTTCTACCACTTAGTACTCTGGCCCTAATGGCATCATTAGTCAGAATTGTCTGTACGTGTTTGTGTGTGTGTGTGTGTGTGTGTGTGTTTATCTGTTTGTGTGTGTGGGATGCCAGGCTTTTTTGTGGGCCTCCAGCTGCACTTAAAGGTAATGTTACAATGAGATGGGGAAGCGAAGATATTGTATCACTGAACTGTCGTGCTGCAGTTTGAAATGAGTATTCCACACAATATGTAGTTGAGCTTCATGACCTTCCCATGACACTCTTTACTGTGCTAGAGAAACATATAAATTTTTTTTTGCAGAAATACCTTATTCTATTTGGGTTTTGATTCTTTTTATTCACATGGAAAGCAATTTATTCTACTGTAATACTGTTTAAATTATAGTCTGTGTAGGTCTTTTATTTTATTTGGTGTATTTTTTCTATGGACCATAATCTGACACATTTAACAGTCATTTGTGAAATTAGAAATGTTCAAATGTACCATTTGAATTAGCTACATTTTATGCATAATTTAGGGTTAGCTCAGTGGTTAAGGCATTGCACTACGGTTCGGAAGGTCCTAGGTTCAAACCTCATGACCACCGAGTTACCTCTGTTGGGCCCTTGAACAAGACCCTTAACCCTTAACTGCTCATATGTATAATGGGATAAAAAAAAAAAAAAAAAGTCAGTCTCTGGATAAGGGCATCTTATGGCCAAATGGCTAAATGTAAATAAGTGACATATAAAAGGGATGAATCTAATCAACTACTAACTTTGTGTGGCCTGTGCATAAAATAAAGAGATTTGAATGAAAATTTGATTTTACAAAGATTTCAAATGAAAGGATAGAATTTTTGATAAGAGGCTATGGGATTTATTTCCAAAATCTATGAAGCATATAGCTCGTTCCTCTTCACTACCCAGAAATCATTGTTTAATGGACTTCCTGTGGATACTTCACAGAAGAAGTTCCAACAAACCTTGAACCAGCTTTAAGTGCCCTCTGAATCTAAAATGAAATTTCTGGTATTCTTGTCCACTGCATAATGGCATTTCCTTTAATGCATGGCCTTAAAAAGCTCACTCTCCTTTTTCAGTGTGCTGTGACAGCTGAGTGCTATGACAGATGAAAAGATTTTTGTTGCCCGTTACCGCTCTTCATAGGCTGCTATGGCTTTGATCATTTTTAATTAAAATATATGTTTTTCTCACATGATGACTGAACTGTTTAGGAACTGCAAAAGGTTATAAAATTAATGGCAGATGGTAAGTGAGTAAACTGCAGGTCTTGATATATTAAATGAGCACGTTTCATATCCCACCATACACTTTGCTCCACATCAGATTTATATACTTATCGACTCACAGGCCACTTCATTAGGTATACCTGCTCAACTGCATTTTAATGCAAATATCTAATGAGCCAATCACATGGCAGCATCCCAATGCATTTAGACATGGCAATGTGGCATGGTTGTTGGTGACAGATGGGCTGGTCTGAGTATTTTTGAAACTGCTGATTAACTAGGATTTTACAGAGAATGGTTGCAAAGGTGAGCATCAGCTATCTGACCAAAAATGCCTTGTTGATGCCAGAGCTTTGAAGAAAGTGGCCATACTGGTTTAAGCTGATAGAAGGGCAACAGTAAATCAACATCTCTTTAAAACAAGTATGCTAAAGAGCTACAGCAGAAGAAGACCACACTACTTTCAGCTAGGAGCAGACTACCCTTACACAAAGAAAATATATTTCTGTCAATATATTAAATGATTTAGTGTTCTGATCTACTGATAAATGGAAAAGATTTTACAATGTTAATATTCCTTGTTGCTACACTAATTAATACCAACTAATAATTAACAGAAAAAAAGATATTCATATTAAAAAATATATTCACAATATACAGAATAGTACGTATATTGTATTAGTATATTAATACACAGTGGCGGCTGGTCAATAAGGGGCGCCGCCCCCTTAAAGCTGCTTTAACATGTAATTATTTAACATAATTATTTATATTAATAATGAAATAAAGCCATTTAGTCACAATATTCCACTGTATTTCCTAATATAATTTATTAACAATAAAAAAAATCTAAACTGTATTACGTTCATTTGTGTTTGTGTACGCGGGGCGCTGGACAAACGAGTGTCTATGTAGACACGTGAAGTTTTGAAAAGCATGTGATTTGAGGCTGAGCTCTAATTGGATTTTTTAAAAATCATCTTTGGTGCACAGCACTGTGCGCACCAACACTCCACCTGTTCTTAGCAAATTAATATTGTTTTTAAATATTTGGGCTCATGTGATTCTCATTCTCAACAAGTTTTATTAACGGTCAGCAGAATGTTAGTTAATGTATTGAATAGTGATTGGAAGAGAGCTAAAGCAATGCACACAATGAGAGAAATTTCTGTAATTTCTTTGCTAAAATACCCCTTTGCAAGGCGATCGGACAAAGAAAGAAAAAAAGTAAAAGAGCTTGGACCAGATCGATCTGATCTTCTAATTAAGCATCAGTCAAGTGATCACGGCCGAGCTTACACTTTGGTGCTTTTCGAACACTTCTTATGGCTATTTATAGGCGATTATTAAAAATTTAATTTGAATTTTGTTTCAAGAATTGTACAACAGAAGAATGGAAACATGTTGAGGAGTCTGAAGAGTCTGGTCTGAGGAGTCTTGAGACATTCAGATGGTAGAGTCAGAATTTGACATAAACAACATGAAAGCATGAATCTATACTGCCATGTACAGTATCAATGTTTTTCGGTTGCTGGTGATGTAATGGTGTGGGGGACATTTTCTTGGCACACTTTGGGCTCAAGTACCATTTGAACATCGTTTAAATGCCACAGCCTACCTGAGTATTGTTCCTGATAATGTCAATCCCTTTATGACCACAGGATAAAGTGGCATGCCACAAAGCTAAAAGCATCTCAAACTGATTTCTTAAACAATACAATGAGTTCTCTGTACACAAATGGTCCATAGTCACCAGATCTCAACCCCATAGATCACCTTTGGAATGTGGTGGAATGGGAGATTTGCATCTTATATGTGCAGCTGGCAATTGTTTGTTACTATAATGTCAATATGGACCAAGGAAACATTCTAAAGGTTGTTTCCTGCACTTTGTTGAATCTGTGCCATAAAGAATTAAGGCAGTTCTTAATGGAAATGGGGGTCCAACTCAGTACTAGCAATGCACACCCAGTGAAGTGGCTTGTGAGTGTATTGTCGAACTGTATAAATGTAAATGAAAAGAACTCCTACACGGTTAACATATATCTGAATTGAAATACTCTTGTGGTGTCATTGATCTGAAGGTGTAATGAATAATCCTTATCAAAAACTGATAACATGTTGTTGTAATCTATATCTTATGCTGATGAAGTGACTCTTATTCCAATATGCCCACACCTAGCATTCTGTATCTTTTCAGCACATATATAATTATTTGCATTAGTATTTGGGTTTTCTTTGTGCATTGTAACAAAGCTACAAAGCACTGTTTGATTGTAAATCAAAATATATAATGAGCCACAAACCCTTTAAGGTTTTCCTACATAAAGAAACAATCATGACACAGAAGGCACACTATCCTTACATGGCTGACAAAAGAACAGAATAAATGATTTACATTATAATAATTACATTCAGCTATGAGAATTAGAAATCAGCATTGAATAAATTGAGCAGCTGTTTGTTATCAGATGAAGGATTCAATTCAATACAATTTTATTAATATAATACTTTGGTCACAAAGTAGCTTTTTAGACATGTGTACATTCAGGTTAAATTTATGAATTTATCCCTACTGTGCTTGAGTTACCCCTCATTTCTTCATAGTTTGCTTGCGGAGAGCCATGCTTTCTTTTATTTTTAATGTAGTTTTGAGGGACTTTCGAGTCTGTAATTTTGGACAGGTTTTCAGTGCAGTCCCTGTACCTGACCAATTTCAGAGGATTTTTTTTGTCCTGTAATGATATTCAATAAAATTGCCATATTTTATAATTGTGTGTAAAATTAGTTTAATAACCATCTATTTTTACATTTTGATCAACAGGGTAACTGTATAATTGTAGTTCCAATTTTATTTTGTATTTATTTCAATCTGATGGTTCGGAGAAACCAGACACCTGTTTTTTCTTATGTTCTTTTGTGTCATTTTATGTAGCTATGCATCTAGATATTGTTTTGGAAAATGTGTAATAATATCAGAAAATAGCCAGAAAAAGATTAGATATTATCATAGTGCAAACTCGCTTCTTATTGCATTCTCCATTCGAGCCTGTGGGAGAATGTGGTGGATGACATATGTGAGAGACATTCTTTCTTTTCTCAGGTTCCTGCTCAGTAGCATTTTTTCCTTGTGCACTCAAGGTTTTATAATATTTCAAATTATATAAGTTGCATTAATATAACATCTGTAGTTTTCTGTAAGTAATGTTGTTTAATGTACATGTCTCTTGTTTAAAATCAAAAGAATCAGTTTCTCCAACTAATAGTAGCATTTTTGTTAGTTTGTATTTGCTCTATTCTAAATCTATAAATCTTTCTGACCAGGAAAGTGCTAGCTGGCCAGAGGATAAGCTAAACAGAAATCAGGAGACAGAGGACAGAGTACAACAAAGATAAATATCATTTATTGTGTGCACACAAAAATTTAACTCCTTTAACTTTTAAATCATCATTTGTTTTTTAATTGTCTTAAATCATGACTATCTGTTCATATTTCATTTTTTGTAACATCTCAGTGTTATCTCTGTCATCAATGTCATCGTGTTTTACTGTTTAATTTATTCTTGTTTCATCTGGAAGGTGACCTTGGGTGACCAGAAAGGCACTTATATAAATAAAATGCATTATTATTATTATTTAGGCATTTGGCAGACATGCTTATCCAAAGCAACTTACATTTTCTTCTCATTATACATCCGAGCAGTTGAGGGTTAAGGGCCTTGATCAAGTACCCAACAGTGTCAATTTGGTGGTGTTGGGATTTGAGCCTGTGTCTTGCTGAACCATAGTCCAATTCCTGAACCATTGAGCTACCCCGGTACCTATTAACCCAATTAGGGTAACTTGGGCCTAAATTTGTAAAACTACTGGTGCTTATATCAGTTTTATCTCCAAGAACATAGATATTCATATCAACAAATGTTGACAAAGAATTATATTTTAAGCATACTCAGTGATTACATAAAATTGTAGGAAAATAAAATAAATTCTCCAGCTTCACTCATTTTTACTAGCTTTTAGTTTTTCCCCCTCCAGTAGAATAGATCAAACAGAAAGAGTATTAACACTATGTTTAATTAAATATAAATATTATTTGACAGAGGGATAAAGCTTGCGCTGCATAATGAACTACAATGCTAACCAGCATATTATTTTGTCCTACAATTGTACAGAACATTTCTATTTAAAGAAACTGCAGAATATAGTTATGAAAATGTTAAGAAAAAAGACACAAAACACTGAAAAATGAAGATGGATTTTTTTTAAGCTTCACATGTTCAGTCATTAAGCACCTTAATTCCAACAACTATCATCTCTTCCTCTCCTCTCCTCTCCTCTTCTTTTCATCTCCTTTCCGCTTCCTCTCTTCTCCTCTCTTCTCCTTTCTTTCCTGTGACTCAAGGTCATAGTCTATGTATTACTTAATCCTTATCAAATAAATAATCATCCTTAGTAACACATAGCAACAGCACAGAAGCGGTGTATCTCAGGTCCTTTGTATGAGATGAAAAGGAATTTTAAGATGTTGGACTAAAAATCATTACACATTTGTAACCTAGTCTTGCAAGAAGTAGTTACTATTGGAACGATAATTGAGCAAGATTCTCCCAAGCATTATCCTCTTTGGTACAAGCCAAATCAAAAGCCAAAATAAAGGCGAAATCAATAAAACATTGTCACCAACACTATAATGCTTTCATGCATTCTCTGTACCTTAGGTTCTTCTGACACTGGAAATATACATTTACTTTTTAGTAAATCTTTTTCACCAAAATAAAATAATCTGGAAAAATAGTTGTGTTTTTTGTGATTGTAGTATGTGTGGTCATTAATACGCAATAGTGGCATGCGGGCACTATGTCCTCTGAGAGGAGCTACGCTGAAAATTTCAATTTCGGCATAAATTTTTAGCTTTTGCAAATATACTATTTATTTCTCATTTTTACTAAAATAAATTTAATTTTTCATAAATCTATGAAAAATCTATTCAATTAAGTCTATTCAATATGATTCACATAAAACAGATTTTGTTTTACCATTATTTATTTACATTAATTGTATATATTTAGTTTGTCTGGAAATTCTGCCTTTAACATAAATTTATTGATACATTAATATTGTTTTTCAGCATAGACAAAACAGATTTAAATGACTTCTGCAACTCATCCATGAAGTTAGTATCCACTACGAGCAGTTACAACTACATAATACAACTACAGTACAGTACATTACTTAAAATGTTTCTGGTATAGGAATTTGTTCAAATGTTTACATACAGACACTGATGTAATGGGTGAATTTAATAAGAAGTTTGTTGGCATATTTCATTGAGTAATGTAGGGGAAGTGTTGATTTCATCCTTTAGCCTTCTGGATTGTTATGGAAGGAAATCAGTCAATGCTCTGAGTGCCATCACATCTACAGATGTGTGTAACATAGTCCATTCCCCAAGTCTCAGAAAAAAACAGTCAGGGATATCAAGAGATCCTATTTTATCTTGGCCATTAGCTGTCTTCCCTAGGCGAAGATTGGCTGCAGTGTCCTAATGTTTTTTTTTTTGTTTTTTTTTTTACCAGCACACTCTGTCTGTGATTATAGCTTGTTCAGTAGTATCTGCAATTTGTGACTTTTTACAGTTTCCAAAAACTTTCATTCTAGCTATGTTTTTTTAGTATGTTCTTGAATTCCTCAGCATTCAATGCACCCATTTCTTCTTAAATGCTTGCATTCCTCTTTCTTCCTCTTAGTGCAAAGTCCAGGATTCATAACTGTAGGTTGCCACTGGTCAGACTAAATGTTTAAAGTCCAAACTTTTTTTTCTAGTAGCTTTGTTTTTCCAGATCTTGTTTAACTTTGTAATGAAATGTATGATCATTACCAGTCCTACTAATTATCTTATGTGCAAATAGCTTTGCTGTTTGCTGAAACTCCGGACTTACTCTATATCTGTTGCATTTGCCATCACCTTAATTGTGCTGGGATTTATTTGCATGCTGTATTCATTTCCAGTTTCCTCAATTGTGTGGATTAGGTTATAGAGGTCTTCAAAATATATTTCAGTAAGAACAATGTTGTCAGCATAGTACCAATTATTGAATACCTTTCCATCTATCTTAAAACTTTTATTTTAACCCTCAAGAGCTCTGATGTAAAATGATAAATAGGCAAGGAGACAGATTGCAATCTTAATGAATGCCCTTTTAATTCTAAATACATATCCCCTTCCAGTGTATGTTGCTGCTTGTAAAAACTACTGAGTAGCTGAAGAAGGTATAGTGCAATGACCATGTCCAGCATACTGAATCATAATTTGTCATGCTGTATCATATCAAAAGCTTTTGTGAAATTGATAAAGCAGGGACATGAGGGGTGATTGTGCTCTCTGGCTATTTCAAGGATGATTCAGATGTTGGTGATCTGATCTGATAGGCCCAATACCTGCTTGTTCACATGTAAATTAATGTGTAAGGTGACCCCTAAGCCACCATGCTGCCACACATGCAAATTCAATGTTGTTTATTTTGTATTTACATTAAGATCAATTATACAAGAATTTTATTTGAAAGAGACACTAATTCTACTGTTTTATGCCTATTATATTGGAGTATTTGTTTGTTCTCAGGCCATAAAATAAAAACAGACTTGTTCTGGTTGTTGGCCCCAATCTTATTTCCAAAATGTTCTTACAGATTTTATGTAATTTATGAAGAACAGTCTCATTGCCATCAAAATCATATTATAACTAAAATCAGATTTATTGGCAAAGTATATTAACATACATAAGTAATTTAGTTCTGGTCATTGGTGACTCTCAAATAGTATGGACATAAATAAAGACACCTGTATTTTTAGAGACAGTACAATACACAGGAAATACACAGCATTTACTGTAAGCATTGTACAGAATTTAAATACACCTTCTGGTGCTACTTGGACACGTCATAGGTGTGTTTCGGGTCTTTAATCTTCATACACCCTCGCCCGGGCGACCCAGCCGGGTGTGATCAGTCCTCGGCTTGTGTCCAAGTGGCTTGTTGCTCCACGGATCCCCCCTGCGGATCCACAGCCACCGTGAGGCTCTCTCTGCGGCCTCTAAGATGTTTGTGGTGGCTTTTTTCAATTGCAGTCCTCTCACTCCAAGGAGTTTGAGGGTTTGCAGCAGTGAATGGCCTGCAAAGCCTCGGCACCCGACCTCGACTGGCTCACAGCAAACTCTCCATCCGCTGTTCCGGCACTCCGAGCTAAGCTCTGCTTATTTAGCCCTCTTGCGTTCGTGGGCCTCTTCAATGCGGTCCTCCCAGGGGACTGTGAGTTCCAGGATGACCACTTGCTAATGTTAATACCATATCTGGGTGGAGAGAAGTGGCTGTGATGTTGCCTGGGAACTTGAGCTGTTTACCTATGTCAACTTGAAGCTGCCAATCGTGAGTGGTGGAGAAGAGCCCCCCTGTAGGGCTAGACCGGCGGTGTTGTACCTTCTGCCCTGCTCTGATAAAGGTGATTGTTTGTTGGGGGGCTGCCTCGGTCTTGCTGTGCTGGATCGCTGTGCAGATGGTGTCTGCCAAGGCTTTTAGCACCTGGTCGTGGCGCCAGCGGTACCGCCCCTTCCCTAGCGCTTTTGAGCAACTGCTCAAGATGTGCTCCAGGGTGCCCCTTTTCTGGCACAGCTTGCACTTGGGAGTGTCTACCAAGCCCCAGGTGTGCAGGTTGGCTGGGCTTGGGAGGACATCATAGATGGATTGGACAAGAAACTTGATCCGAAATGGCTCGGCTTTCCAGAGCTCTCTCCAGGTGATTCTATGGGAGTCTGTGTGTTCCCACCTGGTCCATGCTCCTTGCTTGGACATGCCGGCCATTTTGGTGTATCGTTCTTCCTCCACCTCTGCTCGTATCTCGTCCTGAATCAGTCTGCGCCTTTCTTTTCCACGGGGGAGATTGTAAAATGGCTTGGAAAAACAACCGAGACGTGCACGTCCCGTTGCCACGGAACCCACCAGTGTTTTGTGCCTTAGTCGCGCCTCAGCTTCAGTGATGGCTTTTTGCGCCTGCCACTTCCTCCCGGTTTTCACCAGGATCCTGCTGCTGCGACTTTTGTATCACTGGAGTCCCTGTACATCAGCACCTCTCTTGAGCGGGTGACTTTGAACTCCTCCGTTAGTCCACTCAAGGGAAGATTCAGCTTGGTGGAATGGTCGTACAGAGCAATGATGCTTAGGGACAGAGGGAGCCCCAGCCATCTCCTGAGGAACTGGCTGATAGACTTCTCTAGAGCCTCGACTGTTGATATTGGTACCTCGTAGATTAAATACAAATTACTTAGTTAAATACAAATTAAATAAAAACAATAATATACAGAACTTCTAAAGAGAGCCAAAGTATAAGTAAAGTGTACAATTACCAGTACTATGCATCGCAAATAATAAAGAAGACGTGGTGTACAGTATAAATGAACAATAATCAATATACAGTAGTACAAGATGCAGGGGTAGTGCAAACAACAATAATCTGTCTCATATGGAAATCAACTGAAGTGTGATTGTTCTTGCAATACAGTACAGTATGTGTAAAGGCGAAGTAGGATGTGACAAGTTTGTGAGGAGCATGTTGACGTTTACACAGAAGATAGCAGGTACAGTATTGTTGATCAGTTATTTATGAAGGTGATTGCATGAGGACAGAAACGGTTTCTGTGCTAGGCAGTTTTGGTAAACAGGGTTTTTTAAGCACCTGCCATCTGGGAGGAGATGAAATAGGTTGTGTCCAGGGAGTGAGGAGTCATTCTTGTAGAGTACAAGTCATCGTGGATGGGATATTGTGAGGGGGAAGAGTTTTGAAGTGTGTCTTGTAAAATCCACTGTCATCTCCACAGTTTTGTGGTGTGTTTTCAGCTCCAGGTTGTTCTGTCTGCAACAGAGCATAAGGCCAGCTGTTTCCTGGCTGTCAATTTTTGTTCAACTATTGCAAGGTCTACAGTACCTAACATTCAAAACATATCATTAAACTCTTCACAATATTCTTTCTAGCTGAGAACTACAATTGTTGCAGACAAGTAAGTTCATTCCAACATTTGCCTCATACTGCATTTGCTCTGGGTTTTAATGTGTTGGTTAATTTATGGACAATTTAGAACAATTCCTCATTTTCTGTAAATCCCCGTCAATTGTGGTGCACATCTTATTGCATTCTTTCTGCTCGAACTTTCCTTAACTTCTTTAAACTTCTTTAACTTCTTCCTGAATTATTTAAAATCTGTTTCCTTTACTTTTACCTGCATTGTGTCAAGATACATCTCTTTTCTGGCATTGCCTCAAGCAACATCTCAAGATATCAGGTAGGAAGTTGGTCACCAAGGGGTCTTCCAAATGCACAGTGACTTCGAGCGTACTTTCAATGTTGTGGCAAAATGGCCTAAGGACCATAAGGTTGAGTAACCTAGAGTGGCCAGCACAAAGCCCTAACCACGATCCATTGGAAACTTTGTGGGCCAGCAGTTATATCAGGAGGAATGGGCTAAAATTCTAGCAACTTAATAAGAAGCTTAAGGAATGCTACCTAAAATGTTTGATACTAGTTAAACAATTTAAAGGCAATATTTCCAAATACAGTGGAACCTCGGATTGCGAGTAACACGGTATGCAAGTTCCGCAAGACGAGCAAAGATTTTTTAATAAATTTTGACTTGGAAAACGAACAAGTCTTGGTTTACGCGTACCGAGTATCATGTATCACGCATGCGCTTCTTGTTTTGACGCCGAGCGTCACGTGACCACAACTGAGCCAACGGTTTTTCTCTCTCTTGCGCTGCGGAATTGCGGGTAATCGTCTCCCTGCTGGGTCTTAGTGCCGTCTCTTATTGGTATAATCAACATCCGTTTGAACATTACTATAATACTATGACCACGTGTGTGCGCGTAAAACATATTTTATTTTGTCTTTGTAAGCGCGTGTGTACAGGGCGCATGTACTGTTTCTTATAACACACGTGTGTACAGAGCGCGTGTAAAGCAAAAGAAAGTCTCATTACAGAGGTTAAAGATGTGTGTGAGCGTAATTTGACACCGTGCCGATTCACACACACTCTCTCGTCTTTAGTGTGTGTGTGTGAGGCACCCCCTCTCTGCTTCACACACACACAAACACTCTCTGCCCTACACAGAAACACTGCTCTGTCGTGATTCTTTTCAAAGGTAAAGTGCAGGTTCGTTTGTTTGTTTATTTTACTTTACAGATTCCGTTAGTATGCGCTCACACGAGTGTCATTAGCGATTTTCCTTGCTAATTTTTCAGACAAAACAGTCTTTCCGTTAATGTGTGTGTGTTTGTGAGAAAAGTTTACTGTGTCAGATGAGAAGGGGAGACAGGAGGGGCTGATTCCAAACATACACACGCACAAACACACACACACACACACACACACACACACACAGCGCCTGCGCGCATAAACGGAAACACTTATCTGTCTGGATTTATTTTTACTTTTTTCTAAGGTAAAGTGCAGGTTAATTTGTTTTATTTTCACTTTATATTTTGTGTTAATTATGTTTATGTATTAATTTTTTTGGGCTGTGGAATAATTAAATTGAGTTTCCATTATTTCTTATGAGAAAATTAAGTCTGGTTTAAGAGTGTTTTGGAATACGAGCCCGCTTCCGGAATGAATTATGCTCGTAATCCAAGGTTCCACTGTACTAACTAGGTCTGTTTACATCTGAAACATTAAGAATGTGATTAAAAAAATAAAAACTTTCTTTTTATTTTGTCAACAATGCAAATCCAATACTGCAGGCTGCCAGATTCTGAGTTTGTGAATAATTGTTTCATATAACAATCTTAGTTAGTGTGTTTGTACCAATTTTCTACATTACATTAGCTCATAACTACAAGCAAAGAGCTAGCCTTTGTCCTTGAGTAAAGTCACATGATATCAGGAGAGAAGGAGCCAATGAATATAGCTCTTTACATGTTCAGCACCACGGCCAGTTCCACAGTTCACTGACAAGGGGCAAAGCTGGAAAATTCTCCTCAAGCTCAGCTACAGTATAAAAGGCTACCAGGACTGCTGACAGTTGAGTAAGACATACTGCATGTAACTAATAGTGCCAATTATTAGTTTTGTGCTCCTGCAGATTTATTATTCCTAAAACACTACTGTTGATATCAAATGATATCAAAACTCCCCCACCGTGTCTTTATATGACAGCAACCTTACAAAGCACTGGAAGCCTGCCGTCATGCCATCGAGGTGAAGGTGGTCAAAATGTTCCACAATGGTATTAGATATTAGTTCAGTAGATCCTGGTCCAGCTCCATGGTTGTGATTCCCAAACTGGATTGGTCTATTCGGCTTTGCAAGGACTTCCAGTGCTCAACCAGATTTCTGAGTTTGATGCCTACCCTTTGCCTATTCTTGGGTGAATGACCATGTCAAGTGCTTGGGGAGAGGGCGGTTTAACTAAAGAGGAGAGGAGGAGGAGGGGGGCTACTGTGTAGGATGAATTACTTACATGCACACATGTGCACACACACACACACACACATACACACACACACACACACACACACACTAACAGAATCACTCCTCTCTGACAGTGACTCTCTGTTGGAAAACTTTTTTAACAAGGAACCTCTCTAATGACACTTGCTTTTGCCACCTTTTGAGGATTTTGTGGAAATGTGATGTTGTATTGTCATTAAACAGAATCATGTCCCGCACTGCTAGAGCCTTTTAATCTTTTCCTCACAGGGGCCTGCAGTACAGCTACTAAAGAACAGTCCCTATACTTGGACACAAAATAAAAAAAATGCTTTAATGTGCGTGCACACATGTGAAGAAGAGGCATTCCAGAAGCTAAAAGTGCAGCTCACCAGCTTTCCAGGCCTCAGTAACTCCAATTTTAATCGGCCTTTCCTGGTGTACACCAACACATCAGAGACAGGTTTGGGCGCTGTGCCATTTCAAGTTTTTAGTGATGAAGAACATCCCATCCTGTACGTGAGCAGAAAGCTAACACCATTCTGCAGCCACAGATTCTGATGCCCTCGCCATCAAGTGAAGGATCTGAAATACTAGCTGACAAGCCTGTTGAATAGTGGAAGGACAACGTATATGTACCTAGAACAAGATAGAATGGGAACAAACTGATTGTAGCCACCACTGCTATGATAAGGTGAAGACATCTGTCCTGAGGCAGATAGGGGAAAATAGCTCCTTGTGTGAGAGAACACAATGTAAGGGGCATAGATTATAGCAGCAGAGAAGTTTGTGTATAAAACAGTGTAAAAAATGTCTAGAAATGTCTATGGGAGACCACAAAGATATTTTTAAGAGGCTTAGTAATCTAATTTTTTTGTCTCACAGGAGATTTTACTCCTCAGACAGCAAGAATTGGAAAGGGAACTAAAGTTGGCAGAAGCACTTTACAAGACTAATCCAACAAGATCAAATCTGATTATATATGTGGTTAGTATTGAACTCAGTTTTACAGGAGAAGGCACTTAAATTTGTGCTAACAAAAACAGTAAACAAACCAAGTAAATATTTGGCTCATTTATTTAATTCATGTTAGAGCAAAGTACAGTATCAGTTGCAACTATAAAGGAAGGTGGTGGTGGTGGTGGTGGTGGTGGGGTTGGGAGGGTAATTTGATACGAAGAATAGTAAGGGAATTACCTCTTTCTTTGAACACCGTACAGTATACTTCAAATAGATATAGTACAAAAGAGAACCTGAAGGTGTACTCTAAAATTCCCCTCCACACATTAAAATAAGATGATCAGAGAGTGTTAGGAGAACCATTCAGAAGAGAAAAATTGCAGTAGCATTAACATACTGTATATAAAAATGTGGGTTCATTGTACAATGGTTTTATAATAATGGATAGCTGGTCAGGCAAATCCACAGGCACCTACACCCCTGGTTGCTAGGCACAAGCTGCCAGAAAGGCAGCGAGGTGAAATGTATGGCACCTGTGTGTGCATCTACATGAGCCTGTCAAACGCTTCATTCGGTGTGCAGATGTTGGTTCCAGTGAATCCATGTCACTCCGGTATAGCGCCAGTCAGAATTAGCGCCAGAGTTAGAATAAAGCCAAAGAAAAAGTACATTGATAGAAAAAACACAAGCAAAAAGTGAAGAGAAAAAATGTGTTGCGAAATAAAAGAGAAAAAATAAGGGAGAGGATATTTAAGGAAAATTTCTGAGTAAAGAAATAAGACAGGAGAAAAGTGAAGAAGTAGCCTATATGTTGTAGTCCTCCATAGTGTTGTGGATAATTTAAGATTGGGTCATTTTTGCCTCAACCCCCCCCCCCCCCACCCCCCACCCACTCTCAAAGTATCATCTCACCGTGTCCACTTACTCTGCATTAGATTCTCCCTACATTTTCCCACATAACAGTTTTAAAACTTTTAGACTTTTCTCGCAACCAGGGAACATTTATAAGTACAGCTTTGAATCTGGATTTCTTGGAAACTTCGAAACTTAATTTACAGTATATGCAATCAACCTGGTGACGAGTGTGTTACATAAGCTAGAGCCTTTAAACTAGACTAGTAAAACTAAAGCAGTTAAACTTTATTATTTTTTGTTAAAAGACTCTTTAATATAATACACCTGGTGACAAAAAAGTACAGATAGAGAGTAGTGATTTTCCTTTACTCACTTAAAGCCATTGACAGAGTTGAGTGCCCTTTCCTATTTAGTGTCAAAAACAGATGTTCTAATATTACTTTTGCATTCCCTTGTTCTATGAGTGGGGTACATGCCAGGGCTGCCCACTGAGCCTGCTTGCTTTGGCTATTTAACTTGTTGCTGTGCAAACACGACCCCATGTTGTGATAAAGGGTTTTAATACAAAGAATAAAGATAATAAAATCTCCCTTCATGCAGATGATGAATTGAGGCAATTTTCCCCCAAGAACATAAAGAAATTGAATATGCCTTTCTTAGAAAAGATCCTCACACAACCTATGCTAACGCTTACCAGATATTTGATTTTAAACAGACTTGGTCCATGGAGCATATTAGAAGATGTTGGCAGTAGGTTCTTCGACAACAAATATACAAGAACGGGATGTGTTTATGGGAACACTCTAATTATTCCTAATTGCAATGTTGATAGAGAGTTGTAGTTTAAAATATTGCATGGGTCGCATTGTACTCCTATGCTACTAAGGATACTAGGCTGTGTCCATATTTTTCTCTCTGTTTGAAGGGTAATACAGAGTTTGATTCTCAAGTATATTCTTTGAGAATGTCAAAATATTTTGAGCTTTTGGAAAGAAGTGACACAAGTCATACACTCTAATATTTTATTTAATCTTTCATTAAAAAATTTCACTTGAATATTTTGCTTTTATTACCAAAGCGTGGCCAATTCACATTCATCAATGATTCCTCATGGTCACAGGACCATTTTATCACAATTTGAGTTCTAGAAAATGTCCATTCCTTCAGGGAAAAGAAAAATCTATTGATGGAATAACCTGTTCATTCAGCACATTTAAGGAATGTTGCTGAGATTGTTATGTTGCAACCTCAGATCATTAATTTGCCTCCAGTGACTTGTACAGTGGACACTATGCCTGATGGGTACATCTCTCTATGTTCTTCCCTTCTTACTGTGACATGCACATCTCTTTGGAATGGGGTCAATCTGGACTCATTAGACCGCATGACATTTGTTTCTTGCTCCCAAGCAAATTAACACTTTTCTTGATTAGCCTGACTAACAATCCTACATTATGAGTGCTTGTCACATTGTGTGTGTGGAAACTGACAATGTGCCCCTAACGCCTGTTGGTGGCCTGGCAAAACATCATTATTCTTGTACGAAGTAACTTAAAGGGACTATTTCCATCTTGTCCTATATTTGAAAATCACTGTTAAACATAGCTGTTCTTTCTAAAGTTAATGTTTTCTTAAGCAACTTCAGCAAATGTTTTAAGTGATCTCCAATAATGGTCAGACATGCTTTTTCCCTGACTTTAGCAAAGTTGACAATTCAACACTATACTTTCAGGTCTTAATAATGTATTATACAGTTCTTAACCCAATTCCAGTAATTTTAAGATTATATAATTTTGCAAACCAATAATTAGATCCTTCTGAATCAGAAGTTTTTAAAAAATATTAATTTATTTTTTCTTTTTGACAGGACCGACCATATAATTAAAATAATCAGATATACAGCATCTATAACAATCATGCTGTTAACATATCATATTGGTGACTAATGAGAAAATGACTAAATTGTGTTTTGCATGAAAATATATTAAGACTTGTGCTGCATCTTTACGGTTTCCATATCCAAACTCAAGAACATCAATCACTAAAGCACTCCCTCCAACTCTACTGTTAAAATCTCCATACAGTATTAAAATTTAAGATTCAAAGAACTTAACCTGCTAAAGAATTCTTTACTTTTTGCTTTTATCTAATGTGAGACTGTAGCTGCCCGAAGCATGCCTATTAATAACTTTGCTTTGTTGTAAGCTTGTCACCACTCTTTTATTACGCCAGATGGTTACACCATAATGTTCTCTGCCATTCCCACTATAAAAATACAGTGTGGCCATCAACTGTTTAGGACCTCATAGAACCATTTCCACCAAAGTCTATACTCCGGGCACTGCTGGACACCAGGAGGGTGTTGATGATTATTTAATGAGGCCACAGATTGGAGTAAAAAAAATATTCTCATCATTATTCTCAAGTTTCTCATACATCCCAAATGAAGAAAATGCTGGATTTGCTGAATAGAGAATTCATAGTCAGTACAATTAATCTGAGAAGTCTAGGTGGGCAGAAGAGCATTTATGAGCATCCCTGTTTGGAAAGCCAGTCTGTCAAATGGGACTATGCACAGAACTTTGCATGCTCAATTACAATAAGCATTAGCATGTCTCCGGGTGTGTTTCTAGTAATAGAACCTAGACAAAACTAAAAAAAAAAAACATCACACAGTTAAGGTTTGTTGGACCACCTTTAGCTTTGGTTCCAACAACCTTATGCATTGTCACAACATATACACTACAGTGACTGTCAAAATTTTGGACACACATTCTAATTCTAAAAAACAATGCTGAAGCCATCCAAAATATGCAATAATCTTTTCTGATCAGTTTCTGAATTGAGATCTGTCTGCTACTGATGAGCTATTAAGTGGTTATTTCTTAGGCTGGTACTCTAAATGCACTTCTCCAGCACTGATGCAGCATTGAGCATGTTATAGCTTAGGCTTCAAGGTTATTCAGAGCAGAGAAATCATATGCAGTGTCAGAAAATGTGTCTGGCTGTGTAATGGTCTGTGGAATAGTGTAGATCATACATACAAGG
This sequence comes from Leiocassis micropogon, assembly GCA_028565275.1. NCBI lineage: Eukaryota > Metazoa > Chordata > Actinopteri > Siluriformes > Bagridae > Leiocassis > Leiocassis micropogon. The sequence continues at coordinate 6,216 of JAOVVA010207843.1, read as the reverse complement.
AACACATTTTGAGGTCATGACTGGTCATTCTGTATTGCATATAGTAATACATGTTTAATGTCACGCTGAAACCTTTACTTGGATAGGTCATTCAGTTTCAAATGTATAACAAAAAAGACAACATTATTTCATATGGGGAACCAAACATCCCAAACATCACCCTTTGATGATCAGTGAAAGTGAAAGGGATGGATATAACCTCAGAGTGATAATGAGGGATTCAAGTATTACCCACTAAGGGGTGGATGACTTTATTTTATTTTTTTAGTTTTTAGTAATTGGTTGACTAAAAAAGTAGCAAACAAGTCAACCAGCCTTTTTCATAATAAATGCCAAAAACCGTTTAGAAACTCAAATGAAGCATAAAGTATGCAGTACATAAAAACACAACAAAAGTTGTGACAAAAATCTGTTTCGAGTCAGACTACAAGCCAGCAATTTTACTGTCTTAATGTGTATGTAACAGGTTGGCTTTTCTCAAGGTCCACAAGAGGATAAAAGTCAAGTCACTTACCTTGTACTCTTTAATTTTCCAATTTTGTTAGTCTGTGTCCATAATAGCCTCTTCTCCTCTTATGTGGTTTTCTGCTGCTGTACCACATTCACTTTAAGGTTCAATGTTTTCTATATACTGAGATTTTTTTTTCCACAACACCATGATTACTTGTACTTGAAATGTCTATGCATTTACAAAAATATTTAATTTGAATCATTTTACAAAACTTGACTTGAGTACTTTATTACCTTCATGAAGCTTTTATTAGAATTGTATAAGTCTTGTACAGTATATGCACTCCTGCACAATATTATAAAAGGCCTATTTAAAAAAAAATTAAAGGTCATATTTTAAAAGAGATAACGGAATCTAATTAATTTAAAGAGACAGATCTTGATTGTTTTTGTATTTTTTGTTTATCATTGTGTTGGCATGTTTTTGGAAGATTGGAAAAAACTGTATACGTTTGGGAAAAAAAATCTTAGATGACATGGGCAGTTTATGCAAAACACCAGAGGCAAGAGCGAAAGCTTACAATTAAACCAGATTCTCTGGAGTTGTGGAGTGCCCTTGAACCAATTTTGAATGAATCAATGATGAATGAATGATGTGAAAATGCTAAACATCCCTTGCATGCAAAACAATAAGCATGCCTTTAGAATGTCTTTGTTTTTTGGCATAATGTATTAGTATAATGTAAGTCAATCTATATTCATTTATAAAATATCAAAATTTGAGTAAATTGAATAGAGCAGCTTGGTCTTTGTACTGTTGTAGATTTTACATATCTATGTGAGTTCCCCACAAGAGAAATGGGAGTCCATATTTGATATCTGATGGCCTTTCAGCTTTATGCACACGTGGATCTGTCTTTGGTTTAGTCAGACTCTGAATGCCAGTGATGCCCCTTTTTGGCATATTAGCAAATGAATGATTTTCCAAGTGAAGGTCAATATATGCAGCCGATTGGTAGGAGTTAAAGGTCAGAGACATTGAATCAGTGCTACAGGCCGTCACAGTCATATAAATCACCTCTGTTGTTTGTTTGCATTATCTTTTTAATTGTTTTTTGAACTCACAAGATATAAGGCATATTCAACTCTGTCTAAGTTTTAAGTTTTTAAAAGTCACACTTTAGGTTTTTTCTAAGTCATTCTTGTCAGAACTACTAAGAACTATAACATTTGTAGTATACCTACTTCATGACAGTTCTTGTTTGGGGTTTGGACCTACAGTATGGAGGGTGGAGTGTGACAACATGAAATAAATTAATAAATATGTTGAACAATATAAAATAAATAAATAATGTCTCATTATAGTGGTGTCATCAGCAATTTTACTGTAGTTTTTCGAGGCATGAATGTGCTTTCTCAAAGTTTGTCTATTGGATATGACATCCATAATATATGAGCAGAGAGAAGTGCTTAGACACAGATTGCTGAGTTTGCCTTCAGGTTTTGGGGATTACTGTGTCAAAAGCAAAACTTATATCAAGAAATAGCATTATAATATTGGGTGCTCCAGGTGAGTCAAAGATGTGTGTAGTGAATTGAATTCAGTTGGGAAAAAAGATGGCAGTTGAAAGAAACCTTGAAACGAACCAGACCTAACAAGGAACCCATCCTCATTTGAGTGATATCAGGTAGCAGGGATTAATTTGCAGTCATAGTATGTGTTATGAGGGTGTAAGTTCAATATAACAGGAAAGGGGTTTAAGTGAATATGACATGCCTGACAGCCTGTCTAGTCCTGTTGCTTTGGTGATGTCAGTCTTTCCAAGTTCATCTCACCTTACTGTACGTGGCTGTAGTGTGTAGTGCAAGAGTCTCCTTCTGCATGGGTCTTTTAATGAGCGTTTCAACTGTGAAGTTTTGGTCATCAAAAAATAGAAAGAATTATTCAGAGGATCAGGGAGCGCCTATGACCTGTGGGGTGCTGTTTTGAAAGTCTGTCATGATTTTTTCCACAGACTAATAAGATTTTTCCATTTTTCCATCCAGCCTTGGCTTCTGATCTAAAAACACCTTGGTGGTTTTAGTGGTTGGTACAGGCTCAGTGCAGAAGTGTATGTAGGCAAAGACGGGCATTGGTGGCCACTTTTCTCCAGAGTTAGATATTTTTAATTGCTGTTCTTTTTCTGCAGATTGTTTGTTTGTAAGTTGGAATAATTATCAATAAGACGTAATTAGATAAACTGAGAAGTGGTGATGAGACTTTGTATGCTCCGGGGATGCTTGAGCATATTCAATTCAAGATGTGGTTATCTCCAGTTGGTTATCTCCAGTTTTTTTTGATGCAACTTAGAGAAGCAGAGAAGAGTTGCCTAATCGGCATAGTCTTTACAGGATCCCAACATTGCTTTTTATTGCTTGCAGTAAGAATCGAATAAACATGCTTTAAGTAGCCGCCAGTATTATAATAATAATAATAATAATAATAATAATAATACACAGTGGCATGGTGGCGTAGAGGTTAGCACTGTGGCCTGACACCTCCAGGGTCGAGGGTTTGATTAGCGGCACAAGTCTGTGCATGGTGATTTTCCTCTGGGTACTCCTTCCTCCTACAGTCCAACAACATTCAGATCAGGTATTCACAGTATTCATTGTAATAATAAAAGCTAAGAATATGTTTTGTTCAGGTCTGATACATCAGGGAAAGAGAAAGAGAGAGAGAGAGAGAGAGAGAGAGAGAGACTAATTTGACACAATTCTACAAATATGTCCAGGGTGTGTAAGACAGCTATTATCTTTACAATTGCTGCCAAAAAGAGATGTCTCCTTTAGTCATTTTTTTGCCCTCATTTGATATTGTATTTTTCCAGACTGCAGGAATTGTACTACTGTGACTGCTCATTTCTCTTCCATGGTACTTGATATTGCATTAAAATACAGATAACTGGAATGGCAAAAAGGACAAAGTGATTGTATGTGTGATGTTCCACTATGGGAATTTTTTTTTATGTTAAGACATCTACCAGAACACATGCATTGTATATATACAAAATACTTTTTGGTTTGTTCAGGAATACATTTTTCCTGGTTTGTTTGGGTATACATTTCTTATTTACAGACAGTTGAAGCACTCTTGAGATGGGCTTGTGCAAGGTTTTATTGGCTTTATTGACTGAATAGCTCCTGGCATTGCTGAGTATCACAGATAGCCATATTAACTTTAAGAATGCTCCTGGCTTTTAGAAGCATCTGCAGTGTGCATCTAAATTGATTGATTGTTCTATTACATCTGACAGGTAGACAGTGCTGTTTATGCTTTTGGAGGTGTACACCAAAGCATTCGTCACAAAGCAGTCCCATCCATTACACCGCAGGCTCCATGTAGGGACCAATTCTGCTGAAGACCATGTGATAAAGGTCATGGCTTTGTTGGGTTGTTGGTATGCATACCATTTTAGACATTCTGGACTTGGACACTAGATATAACAAGACATTCGATAACACGTTTAGTATTTTATCTAAATTGTATCATGATGATAAGTAAAACTGAAAAAAAAAAATCACCAGATGATTCCAATTCAATATATTAATTTCTTTATTGACCTACACAATGCAACACTTTTCACACATTTTACAGAAAAAAGCCCATCATTATTATCTTTTTACTCTACTTCCAAATTCACTTTGCACTGGGATTAAATGCTTGAAGTGAAAGCACAAAATGTCATAATCTTCATGGACATTTACATAAACACTCAAAGAACAAGATAATTATTAAAGCCCTTTTGTACTCTATTTGACACTTTGCTGTTTAATAGTTTATTGGCTGAGTCTCTGCATTATTAAGTTAAGCATATAGAATCTCACAGTCTGGAGCGTGTATACAGTATGTAATGAAAAAGCAACTCCAATACTCTGTTCTTTTGAGCGTAATCAAGGTAATATCATTTACTAATAAATGGCACATTAGATCAGGGATTTGGGGAAGTATTCCATGGGTATGCTGGAATTTAAAGCAGCATACATTTCAGTACTTATGCTATCTATATACTATTAGGCCTATTTTAGCACTTGCGTTTAAGGGAATCCTAAGAGTCAGGATCCTGCACTTCCTGTAATTGTAAATTAGACACTTGTAAAAGCCTTTATTCACTATGTGCTATATTTAAAGTTGGTGACTTTTCACCTGTACAATGCAACATTTTTCACACATTTTATAGGAAAAAGATCCATCATTATTATATTGATTACTCTACATCCAAATCTAATTTAGATTAGAATTAAATGCTTTAATTAAAAGCACAAAATGTCATCATATTCATGGATATGTACTTAAACACTTTTTTAACAAGACAATTATTAAATGTCATTTCTTATGTTAACCATTTTCACAGTAGCCTCATCACACGCTTAAGTGGACTGTGTCTACTTACTTCTGTCTGAAAAAAAGCCATTTGTCTCCTAGCAAATGTCTATCAAGACACATTTCCTAAAGTTTAAGTTTAAGGCTTGTTTTAATTTACCAGTTCAGTTTAATGTACAGTAGTGTTAGGGAAAGTAAGGATTCACGTGAATTGTTCAATACATAAAAAAACATGACCACTGTAAAATAATAATAATAATAATAATAATAATACTTTCCCCTCTCTGAAGCTCAGGGTAATGTGTTGTTCTGTGTGTCATAGCATAACTGCACGCTGTTTCATTAAAAGGTTTTTACCTTTTTTGAAAGTCTTGACCTTTCAGATTGTGGACTTATGTTTATTCAGTCATCAGGTTTTTTCATCAGGTGGTTAAAGCCACTAAAATACAGTTTGGAGTTGCTTAAGTGGTATTTTTGTAGAAATGAGTAATCATATGCCACAGTAATTTTGATACATAATAAATAATAATAGATAATAATAAATAAAATAACAAATATTTTAATTTAAAGTTTATTTCATATAAAATTAAACAATGCATATATAAATATGCAACTAATTATTAACTGTGATTTTTTTTCTTTTAATATATTAAATATTATTTATAACTTTATTTTTTTTTTACAATTGTTTCAAACATCTATTAGGGTGATTTTTAATCACAAAAAGAAACTTTTTTTGTTTGATTAGTTTGTTAATTTAAGAAATAACTCTAATTAAACTATATTATAATTAAAATTTTACATTTAGCTGTAAAGTTTTTTTTTTTTACAGAATGCAATATTTCTGATGTGGAATCATAAGTAACATTTTATGGGCCACTAAAATACACTGCATAGTTTATTTAGTAAAGTGGTACTATAAATACACTTATGCTATAAGAACTAGAAAGGCTTTTGGGATTTAAAAAAAAATTTGTACCATACTACCTGTATAAACAAATGCACATCTCTATAGAGGCCCAAGTGAGATTGGATAGTTACCTGCGGCATTGAGTCGCTGTTTCATACAGTGCTGATCTCAGTGGAATTCACCAGGCCAAGGCGCAAGAATTATAATCAAAGTTCTGTATCAATAAAGAATAATTAAAACAGATAATTAAAACAACTTTGGTAGGAATTCATTGGGGAGTGAGTGGAAATGGGTTTAAAAAATTGGCCTGCGCACACCATTACAATTCATACAGTAATGTTCCAATAAAGCAAAAATAAATAAATAAATAAATAAATAAAATTTTTATATATATATATACACACTACCGTTCAAAAGTTTGGGGTCACTTGCAAATTTCTGTAACAGTTGTTTTTGTTTAGTGATTTATTTTCTACATTCTACAACAATACTG
>JAOVVA010207507.1:0-26879 GCA_028565275.1 Leiocassis micropogon | reverse complement strand
GGGGAGGAATTGGCTAAAAAAATTCCTCCCCGAAAAAAAAAAAAAAAATATATATATATATATATATTTTTTTTTTTTTAAAAAGAGACACCAGACTCATGAGGTTAGCATAATTTTAATTACATGTTGAATCAGTTAAAAATGGAATTGATTTGTGACAGCTGATGAGTCACTGTCCGGGCAAAACAAGGTGTTATTTTAGAAGGAACTGCATTAAGCAATGTAAACAACTAAGGAGTTTAATTACTGAAATGATTGGAATAGTTAAAACTGTCCAATACATTATTAGAATTTGTAAACCAGCAAACATTGTGGAAGAAATGTGGTCAGAAAAATAGATGATCACTGAAATGCTTGCTGAAGTTGCCTGGTCTATTACTAAATCTTGAGTTTATTGCCATGAATCTGGGTTGTTTCTGTAATTTGTTTCCTACAGTAGTCATTCACACAATGAATAGTACGGCCCCAGGCACCTGTGGACAAACTACTAGTGATATAAAGTTTATTTCAATGGGTATAATATAGTCACGTTGGTATGAAAGAAAAATAATATATTAAGTCGTATTGTGCTTCCGTGTGATTTTATTAAATACTTCAATCATTTCAAACATTACAAAACAGCCATACACAAGATTTATGTTCTATTACATGGCAAAAATATTTACTTACCCTTACTACTTATTTTTTTTTTACTTGGAATTTCATTTCTTTTGTTACTGTAGGTCTCCCTTTTTGCTTTTCTCTTATTTCTTTCACCAGCTCAGATGGGAGATTTATATTTTGGGGCCAGTGGAGCTACTTTTAAACAGAGATCAAATGTCATCGTGACTAACACAGACTAACACACGCCTGTCAGTGCAGCTTTAACTGGATCTCCTCAGTAAGGAATCATTCATAGGAAACCACATTAAAAAGGCAATTCGAGTCAGCAGGCGTCTTCACACTTGGTAAAACCGATAAAATCAAATCGTGTCCTAAATCAACTTTCCCAAAAACAAGAGCAAACAATCTGCCGTGTCTTGTACAGGCTAATGAATAAGCATGAACTGTTATAGTCGTGGAAAGAGAGTCTGGGTGCAGAGAAACAATACTGCAATGAGATCATGTAGTGATGCATGTAGGAACCTCTTGTCTATTTCTGTGCACATGTTTAGAGCAACACGACAATAAGTATTTGTATATACTTATTTATTGTTATTTTATTTTGTCATTCTATTCACACTGATGTATTTCTGAGAAGATTGATTATTGGAATTAATGCTACTTTAATGCCGAATGTGTTATAAAGTGACTAGTTGCAATGGTATTTAACTGTATAATGATGATTAGTTTTCCGCCCTTTAATGCTTTAGGCATGACAACTTTTCTGATTAGGATTTCATACGTGCTTGACACTTTTATATTTTTTATTCATGCGTAATTTTATCGCATCTTTACATGTGTGTACTTGCGCGGGATGCGGACTTCACATGCTGCATAAAGAGTTTAATAATTTTGATTTTACTAATTCAAATCTTTTTCGTATATTTGAAATATTTTCATGACCATTGGTGGTCTTGTTCTCTTTTTGAAGAACATGTGCAGTGCAGCGTAGGGACGTTGATTTTATCCCGAATTTTCTGGTAAAAACAACTAGCCGGCTTTCAATGTATTGCATAATGCGACATCTTGCACAGACTATTCAATGCCTCACTACCAGAGGGTGGTAGTTCCTCTAACCTACATAGACTTTCTTAGACCTTTGCTTTGGTTGCCGCTTGAACTCCTTAGTGTACGATCTTGGTTCTCCTGGTTTTGGTCTGGTCCAGTATCCGTCTGTGTTTGACACTTGGACAGACTTTATAGTGGGTTAGTCAGTAGAAATACAGTCTGTCTCTTAATGAGAAAGTGTCATGCTGTCAAGCCTGTGTATACAACTTCCATGACCCCAAGCCCAAGCTGGAAGTGTAGTCGAGCTCCTAACCTCACGGTCACTCTCTTTTTCTAATCAGACCGCTCTGTTTAAATCTTTAAACAGCCTCGACTGACGAACACAATTGGCAAAGTCTCTCTAAAGCCCCGTGTCTGTGATTGTTCCAGGTCATTGTTTCCTGCCTGTTTTGATTACCATCTTGACCAAAGCTCTCTCTCTCTCTCTCTCTCTATCTGTTTGCCTCTTTAGTCTACCTTGTACTTGTCTGTACTTGTCATTTGCCAGCCTCATGTTTCTCAGCATTGATATTTGCATCACAAACAAGCGTCTCCTTTTACTTGAACCCATACTTTTTTTTTTTTTTTTTGCTGTCGTTGTTGCAAAAGAGCAATCTGTTTTTGCGCTATTGGAAAGAGCCACTGCACAACCTCTGGGCCTCGTCAATACAATCATTTGCAATGTCTTAAAAAATAAATCAACCACTGGGGTTCTAACAGTGGACAATGAGAACAAGTATTGTAAAAGCTGTGGAAAAGAAAAACTCCAAAACAACATTCAGTGACATCACCACAAGAACCCCCACATGGCAGGGGCGAAGGTCTAACAATCTACTGTTTGAAGAATCAGCTGTAAGAATCAGAAGGGCAGATTGGAAATCATGGAACTGAGATGAACCTCTCCCTGAACCTCTCTATCTAAGTGATGAAAAACCTTGGAGAATTAAAGGATCTGCTCCTGATGCAGAACATATAAGCTGATAGGTGAAGCATGGTGGAGGTAATGTCATGACGTTAGCCTGCTTCTGGAAAATTCTCAATTTATTCATGAAGGAACAGCAGAATGAGTTCAGGAGTCTACAGAAACATTCTGTCTGACAATTTACTGAGAAATGCACCATCTAACTGGGAGGAACTTCATCATGCAGCATGACAACGACCCTGAACACACTGCAGCACAACCAAAGACTTCATCATTGGAAAGTGAGAGGTTTTAGACTGGACAAGATGTCCAAATGATCTTAAACTTATTGAGCATAGTTTCACCTCCGAAAGAGGGAACAGAAACTAGACAATCATAGAAGAACCAAGAGCTGAAATAAGCATGCACTGGCAACGCATCACAAAATAAGAATGCAAGACCTGAATGATGTCAGTGGATCACAAGCGAGAGACATACGCCACACACCCACACGGCAAGTGCTGTTTGTTCTTATACTTAAGTCGCATAATTTTTCTAACGAAGGAGATGTGGGCGGATGCAGGGGTGATGTGGGAGGAGCTACAGACAGAAACCAAAACATTTAACCAGAGGCAGTTTTTCCTAAGTTTGTACAAGAACTTGGAAGCCCGTATGCAGTTGGCATGACAGCTCTTCTAAATCCTGGTGTGAATGAGAGAGGAATGTTACATAGAGGAATGACTTTAATCACCCCCATAGCTCTGGTCCATGCTGCCTTCATATACTGCCGGAACATGTTCGAAAAGGTCAGGGTGATGATTTTATTTGTTCAGTGATGGATGCATATATAGTGTAAAATTGATTAACTCATAAAAAAAGAACATAAGACATACAATAACATTTGATTGATGGCGTCATATAAAAGTTAATTAAATGAGTAAATAAATACAACAGTACACAGAGGAATACATGTTTGTCCCCTGTATTGTGTCCCCTGTCTTGTGTTATTTCAACATCAAAATGGACATAAGGGTTTACAATCCTTTTGAAAAAAAAAAAGAAAAAAAAAAAAGCCTTAGTGTTCACTTGTTGCATAAGTAGATGCATTTTGGTTGTTATTTTCTCTTGCTTGTTCCTGAAATAATCAAGTTTGCTGGTTTCGACACTTAGGGTGTATTTACACTTGACACGTTTAGTTCAGATTAAACAAACTCCGGTGCGGGTTGCTCTGTTAGTGCAGTTCTCTTGATAAAGTGGGGACGCTGCCATCTGAACCTCGTGTGCACCGAGGTTGCTGCATTTCCATGCACACTCACTAGGGGCAGTATACCACAAAACATTGTGAAGCCACGAACTATGACTAAAACGGAAAAAAATATTCAATACGGTTTCTGCAATAACAAGCCACCATGTACTGTTTCACATCAAAAAAATATTACTTTCAGAACAATAGGCATAAAATGACTGAGAGCCCGATTTAGAGTTAAGTAGACGTACTCAGGAACTGTACTTATTGTCAGAACTCATACCTCAGGACTAGGACTATTCAGTGCAATCAGCCTCAATATCTGCTCAGTGTTATGTGAATCATATTTACTGCTGATTGCTGTGCTTAAATCTGAAAAAAAAAAAAAAAAACATATTGTTACATCTAAAAAAAATTTTTTAAACAGATTTGGGTCTGAAATCAAAAGACAAACAGGAGACAACAGTTCAGTTTTACCTGATAGTCACATCTACAGTAGGTGTCTTTCACACTTTAGGACATGCTCCCTCTGGTGTCAGACCACCTGACATTAGGTGAGCAAAAGTATAAGAACAAACAGCACTTGCCGTGTGGGTGTGTGGCGTATGTCTCTCGCTTGTGATCCACTGACATCATTCAGGTCTTGCATTCTTATTTTGTGATGCGTTGCCAGTGCATGCTTATTTCAGCTCTTGGTTCTTTTATGATTGTCTAGTTTCTGTTCCCTCTTTCGGAGGTGAAACGGTTTCCTCTTTAAAAGCAAGCGAAATGAGACCGCTTAAAAAGGTGGGTCTCGTTCCGCTTTCAAGCCAACTCTGGTGGGGTTTGATTGAAATGTGAATTCATCACGGACCAAATGAAGTGATGGAGCAGAGGCAGCATATACTGTAGTCGGCACGGAATACGGGAACATCCATAGAATTGGATGGATTTTGATCCATTAATAAATTAAACACTGCCAAATTAAATGTTAAATTTAATGAGTTGAATGGTTTAATGAAATGGCCTACCTATTTATGCGATCTCGTTATTGAACACAGCAGTGCCGTACTATCACACGTTTGTGTGTTCTCTTATCAGGCAGGCAGACGCAGGACCAGGGAGGTTCTATCTAAAGATCACGGGTGGTCACCGCTGGCAGCTGTCTGGATAAAAACTAGTCACAAAATAAAAACATTAGGCGCACTGGTGGCTGGTTTAAGCACGAGGAGAACATGCAAACTGCATGCACACAGAGACGGGAATCGAACCCGGACCCTGGAGGTGCAAGGCGACACTACATCACCGTGCCGCCTTGAACCAGAACTAATGTATCATTTTATGCTATGGTTCGAACCAAGAGAACTGAAGTGTAATGTAGTAGTAGTGATACTCCTGTTTTCATTTAAATCAAATGCACTTACTATACCATATTGCTTTGTCATCTGCACTCAATTGTCTTATTCAGTTCTATCACAATCACTAAATTTGTAAAGCAGTCTGTAGTTTCCCTATGGTTTCTGTTTAATTCAGTACACATGCATGTTGATATTTAAAGCTGGCTCTTTGACTAAACGCTCCTTGGCTCCCTTCGCTGTAATCAGTGCAGCTTTTGGTCCAAAAAAGCCCTTCCCCAGCACAAGCCAAATGCATGTTTAGTGAGAGTCTTGGCTCCGAACCTGCAAATCATGTTGCCTTTGTTTTGTTTCAAAGACCTGGACGGCTCTCTCGAGTCGCCCCCTGGATGTTTTTTTTTTTTTTTTTTTTTTTTACATGACCACCCAAAGCAAAAGCTGATCAGGAATGTTGAAGGTTGTGCGGGTGTTCTTACACTCTGTAGAAAACATCATAAATGAGGCTTGAATTTCATTTTGTTCCTCCCTCACACGATTATCGATTCAGGGATCGTAACGCTCGTTAATTCATCTTGTCCAGCCGTGTTTTTTATTTGTCTCCTGTTTCTTCGAAGGCTCCGGGGGGTGAGAATCGAGTCGAAAAGGTTCTGTCGTAACTCACAGAGGTGTATGTGAGCAAAGCTAAATCGATATCTCAGGGAAGAGTTTGGTTATGTTTTTCACAGTGTATGTCTTAAATACACCGTGCAATATTTATTCATCAGATACACGTCACACGCATTCACCTCATTAGGGTGCTCATTAGTCAATGATGCTAATTATTGGGTAGGAGTGCGCATCGTATTAAACGGCTCTACAGTACCTGACATTCACTCATACAGACTGGTGGGGAAGAGTGAAGGGGAGGGCAGGAATGATCGCACACTCAGATTAGACTAAAGTGCTGAAATAAAGAGAAAATATGGTGTGTGTGTGTGTGTGTGTGTGTGTGTGTGCGCAGGGCTGGAGAAGGTGGGCCGTGACTCCAGTTACGAGCAGGAGGGGAAGGTTCAGTTTGTCATGGACGCCGTGTACGCCATGGCCCACGCTCTCCACAGCATGCACCGGCACCTGTGTTTCGGCTACCCCGGCCTCTGTCCCCGCATGAGCAACATCAGCGGCAAAGAGCTGCTGGAGTACATTCGCAAAGTCAGGTTCAATGGTGAGTAACTTTGTTTTAAAGCTTACATGACTGGATGAAGTTTAAATGGTTTCTTTTTTTAATACTTGGAGATTTTCTTATCGCTTTGTTTCATTTATTACTCTAGCTCTTTTTTTTCTTCTTTTTTTCAGTCATGCAAGTTCTTACTTTTGCTGAATAAACCCGTTTAGATGTAATATTACAGTACGGCAGGTACCCCTGCATACAAATTTAATCAGTTCTCGAAACGAGTTCTTAAGGTGAAATTTTGTATTGTGAAACGCATTTTCCCATAAGAAATAACGTAAATGCAGATAATCCGTTCCAGCCACCCAAAATATTACCAATATTACCAATTTCCAACGCTATAATCATGTTGTTGCATATAAAACACTTACAACAGCTGTTTTAGACATGCAAACGAAGTAAAATAGGAAATAAATAGACATAAACCTCACTTAACCTTAATTTATAAATCCTCTTGGCACTGGCTGCTTTAAGAACCAAACTAAAAGCAGCTCCCTTTTCTTCTCGCTACTGTCCTTGTTAACATTCTTGGGACCCATGGTGCTACAGTATGTCTTTACTAAATCTAACAAAAAATGAAAAAAAAAAAAAGAAACACACAAAAAATTTGCTTGGGTTTTTACTGACATAAACAAGTTTTGATTGACTCCCGAAAGTACACGCAACTGGAAGCACATGCGACCATCATGGACTTTTATCCACTCTGTCTCTGGAGGAGGAAGGAGCTTTTCATACGTTTCATACATACTAAAGCGTCCAACCAATGACTAGTCAGATCAGTGTTCATTTAAACAGTTAAAATAAAAACTCTAATTGGAATGATTTTTAATCAGACTGAAGAAACAGCATCCCTGTGCAAGAACATAGCTAGTGTTCTCTGTACATTGCACGCCACTTTGAGATGTTCCATATTCTGATTTTTGAAACCCTTTTCCCTCTTTCTAAGTGGTTGAAGACTCGTCATAATTTTTGTAAATGCTCATAAGTGATCAGAATATCGTGCATTTATAAAAGAGGTGTGTACTGTAGGACCTCCGTTAGCAGCTTCAGTAACTTTCACTAAATGTTAAAAAGTCATTCTGTCTTAAACACATTCCGACTAAATATGTTACATGTTTTTGTAACCAGACATGTGTGTTGCTCCCTGCACTTGCTTCTTGTAGCTGCCCGTGTCGAATTCAAAACCCTGATGCTTCCCTACGGAGCTAAAAACGGCCCAGAACCCACTTACCTCTCAGCACTAATCACACCCCACACCGACCGCACCATCTCTCAGGGATCGAGTAAGACGTGCATCTAGACTGTTTTCTGTTCTAGGTGGTGGAATGAACTTCCTCTAGATTTCCGTACAGCTGAGTCGCTCTTTAAGCGACGACAAAAGACCTATTTCTTAGATATTTGGGAAAATTTGTTACACCTTCCCAACAGGGCTTACTGTAGTTAGGAACCCTGTGTAAACATCTGTCCAGTGACGGAAACTTCAAAGCACTTTTGTAAATCGCTTCAGAGAAGATCGTCGGCCAAATGCCTTAATGTAAATGTGCTCAGAAAACACAGCCATCATTATAATCCACAGCGTGGAATCTTTAAAATATGCTGGTACAAATTGTACCACATTAAAATAAACTAAAACATTATAATAAAACAATAAAAACAGCCCACCTGTGATTTAAATGTCCTGCCATCTAACTGAGGCATGGAGGCGATTTGAATAAACGCACTCATAAAGTGAACACAAATAGGGTTTTTAAGGGGGGATTATTTAATAAATGTGAGTTGCATTAAATCTGTTTTTCATTCAGAGAAGCTTAGACCTTTCTCATGCTGTGCTCTTTTATAAAACTTTGATTCTTATTGAATTTCAATTTATTTCTGCCTAGTTGGGAAATAGATGCATTACTTTACTTTTTTATGATTATCTTTTTTTTTATTATTAATCGCACCTCAGGTCAGGGTAAAGCTGTGGAGGCTGGAGCCTGGACTTTGACACGGGGAATAAGACCAGCCAGAAAAGCAGTGAATCTAGTTTTAGTTTATCTACGAAGTCTTAATATGAGATTCCAGCACACTGAGTATAAGATCCCTAACCCTGGTTCTGTGTCTGGGTCGATTTGGCCCGTAAAGAAAAAGTGATGTTTTTTTATGTGAAGAATAAGAGGACAAATCAATGCTTTAACCTGATCCTCGATGTCCTTGGCTCATTTTCATTTAATACTCATCTTACATTTTAAAATCAAAGATTTGACCCAGGTCAGTTTTACTCACAACAACACTGACACCAAGGAGTACAAAATCTCAACACAGCTTGAGGCTTAAAACTATTTCTAGTCATGTTTAAGCATAATTATTTTCTTCTGTTGGCAGATAACTTTGCTAAATTTAGATTAATTACCGCTTCAAAACTAACACAAGATGTCTAGAAATAGGCTTCATATGTTTGGATTATCTTCATCATATAATAAATTGTTAGTTAAGTATTTCCAATAACATGGTTACAATAAACCAAATTAATGAAATAGTCTTAATTTCACCCATTTTCAGCTATTTCTAATAGAATAACATTTTAAGTGGCGGCATGGTGGCATAGTGGTGTGCACTACTGTGGTCTCACAACTACAGGGTCAGGGTTCAATTCTAACCTTGGGTCTGTGCGTGTGGAGTTTGTGTTTCCTTTGGGTGCTCCAGTTTCCTCCCAGATTAGGTTATTTGGCGTTCCCAAATTGTCCATCATGTGTGTGTGTTTGTGGCCTGTGATGGATTGGAACACTGTCCAGGGTGTATCCCACCTAGTGCCCAAAGTCTCCCAGTGCCGAAAGCTTGAAATGTATAAAAGAAAATGTATAAAAGTAAATATTTTAGAAGATAAATTACAATCTTATAAAACACTAGATTTGTGAACCAAACATTTTTTCCCCTTCCTAATCAATGTTTACTCTTGAAAGATGGAGATCAGGTGATTTTACCCATTTTGCATACATTTGCATGAATTGACGAATTACATAACATACTCATTTTAAGACATTTATGAAAATTAAAAATATAGGTATGTTGATGACTTTAACAAATTTATTTTGCTTCCAAAGCTCCAGAATTTCTTGTATTTATAATGTAGTCTTGAGGAATAGTTCCCCAGGCTTCCTGAAGGACATTTTTTGTCTCTCATTATTTTCAATCCAGTCCCTGTACCTGAGCAGTTTCAGAGGAATGTCTTTTTGTTTGTTAAAGTCGCACAGTGACCTACTGTATAAATCATTCAAGCATAAAAACCATCTAAGTCCTGACCCAGTGAGAAACAGGTGCAGATGATGACAGATGATCAGGCCGGTGATTAGTAACTGCTGATGCTGATTGCTGAGTGGTTGGAGCAGACAAGAGGGGAAATGAGGTCGCTGCTGAGGTTATTGCATGAACCAGCAGTTTTTAAACTCTATCTTTAGGCACTTTGCAGCCTGTCACAGTAAAAAAAAAATCATTTGTTTGCATTCTTTTAAAATCATTTGATAAGCTGAATGAATTTTTAAGCCAATACAAAAGTGTTTAAAAAAAGTATTATTATTATTATTATTATTATTATTATTACCCACTGCAAAATTGTACCATCTTATTGCAAATATTTGAAATATCGCCATAATTATCAAGCATTTCCTATTATAAGATTATGATAAAGCTTATTATACCATTTTCCAGATATTTTGTACTAATTCAAACTTTCAAATTGTCTTGAAATGGGCAAAAACAAGCTGATCAATCTTACTGTATATTTGGTATATAATGATGTCATACTAAAACATTTTGGACACATTCGCTCATATTCAGGACAATTTCACTTGGTAAGATATAATTTTCTGCCGCGTAAGCAGTCAGACAGAGAGAGAGAGAGAGAGAGAGCGCATGAGCTCTCTTTACCTAAATAATGACTCGGCATGAGTGATCGTGATATCTGCACAGCGTGGACTCTTCTGCTGATAAAGAGAGCTCCTCGATGACTTGATCTTAAAGGACAGGACACTAAGAGCCGATACTGCTGGTACTGCAGTGCAGATTTAGCCGGAGACAAAGAGAGAGAGAGAGAGAGAGAGAGAGAGAGATGCCTGGGTTGGAAGTGGGAGTGAGATGGAGAGAAACACTGAGGACACTAATAAATAGCTGGAAGGTATTCACATACAATACGCCTTAAGGAAACTCCCAGAAAAACCTGAACGGAGGGAAAAACTGATAGAGAAAAGTGGCTGTAAATAGAAAACATCTGCTTTAATCTAGCATCTACTTAAACACTTCAGACACTATAATTACTGCTTAAAACTCGAGCGTCCTCAGTCGACCCAGAACTCTGGTGATTGTATCTGTTTCTGGGTTTTGCGCAAAGTTCTCCAGTTACTTCCTACCATCTAAGAAACGTGCCAGTAGGTGGACTGGTGAGGACAATTTGTATGTACAATTTGGTGCACTGCAATAACCTGCAATAGTAATCCCATCCATATTAGTACCTCATGCTCAGCTTTTCATGACAGGCCTAGACTCTGGATTTGCTGTAACCCTGAACACAATATCTATGAATATCTAAATTCTATCTATGAGAGAGAGAGAGAAAGAGAGAGAGAAAGCAAAAGAACGGGAGATACAGCTAAATGAATATAATAATGAAATTCTTTACGTGACATCGGACATCTGAACAGAAACCGGTCAGCGCCGCGGCAGCTGACACAGAGCTGCTATCCATCCTTGTCTTCCGGGAGGCTTAGGTGTTGGCTGCATGGGTGTAAATCTTTCACCATGGCTCGTTAGTCGCTCACAGCCAAAGCTGCTTATAATGGAACCCAAATAACTTGCGGGCTAACCATAAAAAGAGACCTTGAGAGAGCTCGACTGCATCCAGCAGCAGTATAATGAAAGAGGCCGCTCATCCGTGCTAGGTCACAGGCATGGCATTCGAGATACCGGAGCCGAAACACTGAGAGAGACCCCTGCTGAGGAAATGGAGGAACGCTCCAGCCACTCCATGCAACAGAGGAGATAGGCTGGGGAGAGCCACTCAACCACAATGTACTCACAGATCCGTGGCTGGGAAAACAACGAGGAATATACGGAGATACTCTGGAGCTCTGGCACAGACCTTCCGGTGCGTCTCACAAGTGTGATGCAGTGCATGATGGTCAATTCTATGCATTCTAAATTGCTCTTCAATCTATGCAACAAATCACCAGATATGCTAAACAACATCCTTTTAAAGAGGTGATTGTATGTGTGTGAAATCTATTGCCTCTGTTACCTGCGAGGGCTTAAAATCACCTCTTCACTACAGTTGCGTTTTGTTGTGAGTGATATGGAGGCATGTAAGACATTTTTCAGCTTGTGGTTGGGAAATGTCAGACCTGTTTCCAATTTCTCGCTGAAGTGTGCCTGTGGCTAAACACCTGATAGTAGAATGGATTGGAAGTGTGTGCGGAAATGCCAATGCTGTGTTATGTCGGCCTCTTCAAAAATGATCCGAGTTGCTGGCAGAGATCAAGTAAAACTGCAACAAGTGTGATGGAAAAGAAACTTCTGATAATCAGATCATGCATTATCACTTTTGACCACTTGGGGTTTCTACATAATCATGCTCAATTTTGTGCAATAATTCTATATGCATACTGTAAGCATAAGTGCTAAAATACATTTTATGCATGCAAAAAGGCATAACAGTATCACACACACACAAACACAAAGTAGGCTTGGTTGATAAATTAGGATTAATTAAAAAGAAAAAAAAAAGCGGTAGGGGATGTAATAGGATTAAATGAAATAGATCAATACAAAAGAATGAAATAAGTTTAAACCGAAAAAAAAAAAATCTTTTCATTAGAAAATAAATCTTGGACTCCAGTGACAACCAGATATTAATTATAAATGTTGATATGCAAGTCATTCAGGGTGGATTTTCCCTTTAATGGTGCAATCATAATGGTAATGTGTGTGTCATTACTTGCTTGAAGCTCTCTTTTTTAAGCTCTACTGTGGGAATTACACTTTCTCTACATAACTGTCGTATTGACCGATGTGGATTATTTCCACTCACCACCGCACAGCTAATCCACATTCCTATCCCATTTCTACTTCTGAGCCGCCAACACACACAAAAAAAAACAAAAAACGCCTGATTGATTAACAGAGTGAAATATTAAGCAGCTAACGAGGATCTCTGGCCAAAATGCTAATGAAACAGAAACAGATGAAAGCCGGCGGTCTGTTCCAGGAAGAGGTCCTGAAAAAGCCAAAATGCAACCAAACTCTGAGTTGAATTTGCCAAATCCTGGACCTGCGGATGTTTCAGTTCCAAAAAAAAGCAGACTGTAATTAGTTAACTCTAAGCCCTGGATAGTCTAGACGGTGAGCGTTTAAACAATGTTTAAAATCCTTCCACTGTCTGTGATGACCACAGGACATTTTTAAACATTAGAACAAAATGCAACACCAGACCCCCTTAAACACTAGCACATATACTGACGGTCTGGTGTAGTGTATCTCAGACTAAAACAATTGTGTAACATGGGTCATGATGGAAAACTACAGTAATAACCGCATCGGGTGCATTTGCATATCCTTCTGTGAAATCTCTTTGCATGCTTCCAATTTCTCCAATTTAGCATCGAATCCTATATTTTATTTAAACCGTCTAATCTAATGTTGCTTCCACACACTGATCAGTATTCATTTCATCCTAAAATCATATCCCAAGATACAGTCGTGGTGTTATATTCAATTCTCTGAGGAAACTCATCATTTCAATATGGGTTTCCTGAAACTCACTGTCTATACGTAAAATCTAGAATAGCTGCAGTGGTGATGTGCTACTTTATAAGGTTTTTGGACATGTTATTGCTATTTAATTTATTTAATAACTTCTTGGGATCCCATTGTTCTCATACGAGGACAATAATATAATATATGTAATAATAAAGTTGTAAAGTCAGGTAAATGCGTAACAAAAGAAGAAGAAGAAGAAGAAGCCACTAACAAAACAGTGGCACCATCTGCCTTTAGATAACACTATAGGGGTGGCGTGTATCTTATTTATAAAATGGAAAGGAAAGCATACAGCACCTACAAAATGCACCTACCTTACTTCCAGCGTCCTAACACACAGTATGACTGCAAATCAATCCCTGCTATCCGTTATCTCCCAGATGAGGATGGGTTCCCTGTTAAGTCTGGTTCCTTTCAAGGTTTCCTCCTATTGCCATCTCAGGGAGTTTTCCCCTCGGCACTGTCATCCTCGGCTTGTTCATCAGGGACAATCTGATCATTCTGATTTATACACATTTCCTTACACATTTCATACTAATTTCCCTATTTTAAAAATTTTGTACAGCTGATTTGCAACTATGAATATTGTTAAAAGCGCTATACAATTGAATGTACTCTACAGAGCTGTAAAGTCGTCAATATTTTCAACACGACTTGTTTCTTGAGTATTGAGTGTGTGATGTAATACGTCAATCTGGTAAAGATCCAATACTAACAAGCTGACAGGCAGCATATCGTCACCTACTGTACCGAAGTCAGACATACTGTATGTCGGACAATAAATTGATTCCATTTCCATTCTTAGGCTTACAGTATATAACGGGATGAGTACAGAATCCAATTAAATGGCCTAGTCGAGCTATAATTATAGCTCCACTTAACTGAGTTTTTAAACCTACTGACTGATTGATCAAGGCCCACAGGATTAGATCACAAGCAGTTTATCCTCTGTCGTTAAATAGAGTGGCAGGACACTTACAGCACTGATTGAACATACAGTATGTGAAGAGTCAAATCCCAAATGTGGGGCTAGGCTAGGCTAGTTTTAATTCTGCTAAACATGTCCTGTCTAGATTCGTAACTTGGACGGATAACTAATTAGAATCAGGATCAGTATATAATATTCGTATGTTGTAGAAGTATGTTGACACACACAAGGAATTTGTTTCCGGCTGTTTGTGGTTGTCAATGGGCAGGTCGACATAAAACACTGTACATTTGGTATAGACCAGACACTATACACAGTTCTGTAAGTACACAACTTTCAATAACTGTACAGATGAAATAAAGGAAAGAAAAAAAAGATGTTTAACAGATGTACATAAAGTGAGTGTGTAAGGTAGAGCCTGTACCTGTAGTGTGCATCACATTATTAAGTAAATGTGCAAATAGCAGTAATGTACAGTAGGATGTAATAACTTGTAAGAATCATGTTGGTGCTTTTACAGTATACAGCGGATTGCATATAGTCCAGTTGGACTGTTTATCAGGGTGATTGCCTGAGGTCGGTCTTGAGTGCTACAGTCAGTACCTGTGTAGTGTGTAGCCCATGACCTCATCACCTAACCTACAGTCAGGTTCCTCTTCACCATGTTACCTTAAACACAATAGAGATCCTGCTCTAGTTCATCAGGAGTGACAAACACACTTTGCAGTCTCACTTCAGCTCAGTCTGTGACTATCACAAGCTTTTATTTTCTGCCTGTATCTGCCCGCTTACCCTTTGCGCCTTTAGCTTTTTATAGTTCATGCCTGTTTCCTGACCATTTCCCTGCCTCACTTATTCTTAAGTACTGTCTAGTCCTCTCTCTTCTGTCTCTGACATATTGGTTATCATAAAATCTGCACTCACACTGCGCTGCCCACTTCATGACAGTATCTACAGTAGGTGAACTGAATAGACTGTGTGCAGTGTATGAGGGGTGGTCATAAAAGTCGTATTATTGTATGAAAAATCAGAAAATATTTGTTTCTGGAAACGAATAGGTTCACAAACATTTCTTCTTGTTTAAAAAGCCTCTGTAGTTCCACCAAATGGAACTGTACCGCTTTACCTATGAATAGAGGGGGAAAAAACAAGGGGAAGCGTTGTGGAATGTTCACAAAAGGGGGGGTTCGCCTTCTTCATGAAGTGTCAGTTGGAGGAACCTCTTCATGGCAGGCGTTTGACGGTTACTGAGGTGGAACTTTTCCTCAAGAGCCAAAAAGAAGGCTTCTTCAAAGACAGTCTCCCCCAGCTCATCCATCATTTGGAGAAGTCTGTCACCTTAAGTGTAGGATACGTACAGTAGAGAAGGGGTAAGCTCATGACCATCGTTCGCTTTCATTACATTATTTTTTTCTTAGCAATAACAACAATTTTATGGCCACCCTTTGTATAGACAGATGCTACTGTACAGTATATACTGTAGATTCTATGGGAAATTTGCACAGAAATACATTGATTTTATAAGTGTGACTCTGGATGCATGTGATACGTTGTACAACAAAGTATTGCTGAAATGTATAATTTGTGTTGTCACGTTCATTTCCTGGTGATAACATGAAGAAAGCACACAAATACTCACTCACATGCACATTGCAAGACTTTGCTAATTTTATGTACAGTACGTTTCTCAGGACTCTGTGTCTCAGTTCTTTGATGGTCTATTGGGTTTACAATCATTTTTTTTTATTTCCAGTGACTTCTCGTGTACTGATCTCATCTTAACTACTGTAGATGTGCCAGCGACTTCGTCCGTGTGGAATTTAATTGCACACTCATAAGCAAGTTTTTTTTTTTAAAATGTACAGCACCATCTGTTGAATTTTAAGATGAACTAATGATTTTTTCAAGGTCGATATTTTTATGATATAAGAGCGTTTTTCCATTAACCCTTGGGGGTCGACGGCATCATCGACGATGCCGATCACTTTTTTTTCATTTGCAAGTATTTTTGTGAATAAAATTATATTGTAGAACCCAGAAAAAATATGCACACGAATAGTAAAGGGTTTTCTTTCCGGAAAGTTTATCGCCAAATAAATGTTTGTTATAAAATTAATGTTAAAAATTTTAAATAGAGGTATGTCAGATTCTTGTCTCCACACGAGTTGGAGCCCCGCCCCCGCACCCAGCGCTCCATTCACATGCAAGATTTATGTAAACGGCTCTGTTCAGATCTAAGTAAATGCTACATGCTGTGTTGTTTATTCAGTAAGTATATTTTTGTGCTCTGTTGTTTTTCTGGGGTATTGATTTTACATTTACATATTATGACTGAAACAAAGCTGCTCGTATCGGCTCATATCGGCAGCGTTTTGATCAAAAGGGTGTATCAAAAACAGCAGCTCTATTTCATTCATAAAATACTTAGATCACAAACAACAACATAGCACAATGCATGGTGTCTGTGACTGGCTGAAATGTGGTTGTGAATAAGCCTTTCGATGACTAAAATGTCCGCGTGAGCCCGCGACGCACGTGCGCTCACTTTGCAGAGTTTTGATGAAAAGGCAGATGCACACCGATATATAGATTTTTTTGTAGTTTCTCTTCACATAATCCCCCATAAATACAACAAGCACAGATGTATGCTCGCTAAAAAAGCGCTGCCTTTGCAGCGCTGCACAAAACGTGCACCGATATGAGGCGCTTTATTGTAGTCATAATATACTATAACATTTTTTCTGTGTAGTTTTTTTTTGTGTGTGTGTGTGTGTGTGTGTACACATAAGAATTGCATTTCGGTGGGCCTCCGAGTGGCGCAGTGGTAAAGCGCTCGCCCTATCATCCGGAGATCGCTGGTTCGATCCCCGGGTGATGCTGTTTTCCTCTCACAGCCGGAGGCCTAGAGAGAGCTGATTGGCCGAGCTCTCACAGGGGGGAGGGATGAGAGGTACTAGTACTCCCACATTAATGACGGCTCTACAAGCCAATCAGGAGCGTCTGTGAGCTCGCGCAGGCGGAGAGAGCGGATAGCGCTGATCCTCCAAGTGTGTTGGGTGGAATTGGACACCGCTAAATTAGGGGAGAAAATCGGAAAATTCGGAAACGGGGATAAATTTTTAAAAAAGGATTTCAATTAATGTTTCAGGAAACATGCTTTATTTTTATCTTAAAAAGAGCCATGTTTGTGTGAGTCTGAGTGTGTCAGTGTGAACAGCTGAGACAATAGGAGTCCTGGTGAAACTTGATGTTACCTGAGCCAGGTGTGAATAGGTCTTACATATTCATGAAAAATAGTAGATTATTCAGTGAAACAGAGGCTCTGCTGAAAAAAGTTAGGCACATTAGTCACTTTACCCCAAATAAAAGGTCTTTAAGTGTTATAATTCAGTTGTTTTGCTATGGACACACACCTAAGACTTCCATGAACTCATTTTTGTCTTCATTACATCATTACATCAGCCACATTATGAAAGCCCAGTTTGTGCTCTACATAAATAAGGGAAAATGTATTAGCTACTATATTGGTAAAGATTTGAAATTTACACAAATTTAAGAAGAGTGCTGAATCACTGCAGGTCTTCAAAAAGGCCTCAGACCCCTACAGTAAGTGTTAACATTTCAAAGTAGCATATCTTCTCTTGCCGTGGGTCGATTGAGATGAAACAAAGCCTATACATATATGTTATATGTATATGTTGGCTCGGCCAAATACACCTGTGAAAATCACATTACAATTTGTTCTGTAGTTTTTCTGTAATGTGTATGCAAACAAACAGACAAACAGACAAACAAAAATATCAAAAATCATCTTGATGTGTTCTACTTACTCATCTTACATCTCCACAAATGATTTTTTCGCAAATATCTTCAATCTATAGACACGCCCACTTTACAGTTTTATTGTATGTATAGATTATCCTCCAGCACTCTGTTCCAATACCCTCTCTGAGTCGTGTTTCTTACCTCCAAGATGCTGTTAGAAATGTAGCGGTGCTACCACTATTAATATGATTTGGGCAAATGCTGAGAGTAAATGTCATTAAGATGAATATTGATTTTATTTGGTCTATTGGGCGTTCTAGTGTGGATATCTATGTAGAAATCTGTTGTGTGTGTCCTTTTGCTTGTTACTTTATCGTTTCTTAAAGCAATAAAGCTAAACTGGTGTTCATGGCTAAGTGCACTACACTTCCTCTGATCCCATCAGTTCCATTAACGTAACACATCAGACTGAGAGATAGAGAGAGAGAGAGCGAGAAAGAGAGAGAGTTATGATCCACACACAAAGGTGTACTGTAATATAAAATCCAAATATACAAAAAAAAACTAATCAGGACTAAGATCAAAGTAACCAGGCACTGGTCAGGAAAATAGGAAATGTCAGTGCAAATAAGCCAGAGTGTGAGCCAAAAAGCAGAGTGAGCAAAGGGTCGAGCCGGGCATAAAGCACTAACAAGGCTCAGAACAAAATGAATGAATAAGCCAACAATAATAATTTGTAATAATTTAGATTCCACAAACTAAGCCATGACTCTATCTATCTATCTATCTATCTATCTATCTATCTATCTATCTATCTATCTATCTATCTCATTAATATTTTACTAAACCATGTAATTGTGATATCTTTGCCCATTTTTATTTCATTTAGTCTGTCAGCTATTTTTTTTTCCAGCCTGGAGCTTTGTTATAGCCGACATGTTGCCTTTCCTTGCAATAATACCCTTTTTTCTAATAGTATGACTTAATTAGCAGTTTCTGCTTGCTGGGAATGAAAAAAGCCACTTTCACCTTCGCTACCATATCACTATACCTGCAATCATCTGTGCGAGCTGATTATATACCGTGTTCACACACACAAACCCTTTATTGGCAAATACCGAACTTAATTAAATAAATGGAAATAGGTTGCACCTGAACTTTATTAATGGACCGCGGTTCCTGCTAAGCTAAGTCAATCAAAGATATTTCATTTAGCAGTAGAAGCAGAACAGCCGAGGTTGCATGAACTTTGCATTTATTCGCTCACTTTATCAGGGTCAGGTTTGTGATGAGTTCAGAGCCTATACCCAGGAAAACTGGCCATGAGGTGTGAAGACAGTCATCGTTTCCACTGTAAGGGCACCATGAACCCACATTCAAAGCTAAGGGCATTTTATTCTAGCCAGTTCACTTACTGCCATGTTTTGGGGATGTGAAAAGAACCTCATGTGACACATGAATAACATTCAAAGCCATTTGAGCTCAAAGCTGGGATGCAAAGGTTCGGCACCACCATGTCACCTGCGCTCTTATTAACTACTCAGTTACAGTAAATACAATTAAATCTTGTTTGATCTCACAATTATAGACAGATTCTGATTTAATCATTATACTGGTTCTTGTTAAAAGAAATTAATAAAAAATTAACACTTAATTATGGAAAAATTATGGGAATCTCTGGGGGACTTCTCTAAAAGTGGTTTGAAGTTCTAATGATGTTTTTAAGGATGGCTTAACAATGCCCACCAATACATAAAGAAGAATCTACAGTATGACCTATTCCTTTTACATTGCTTATCGGATACTCCTGGTGTAAAGAGGCTAATCTTCTGAGGCTGGAATCCATTTTTTCTGACTTTTATTCCTGTCGATTTTTCCAAGTCATTTCAGTGGACTCTACACAACTTGATGGCCTACATAAATGAACCCACCCTACAGCACATAATAAACCCTTTAAAAATATTTCATACCTTAGGCTAAAGAAGAGATCAAAAAGACCAGGAGTAATTAACATTAAAATCATGAAATCCAGGACATCTGGGTTTTAGAATAGGACAAACAAAAAGCACCGGGAAACAAAAAGCATTTAATGCTGGCCACCAGTACAGTTCCCTGTATATTCACATTTATTGTAGTTTATATGAATCATTTAGACTGTGTAAGGGAGTGTGTTTATTTGAAGTGTACTTATATCAGTCTTTTGTACCACATTCATACGCTTTCCATGAATCTTTCATAAGTAAGTCTTATGTAAGGCTTCTGTGAAGCTTGTGAGGTGACATTTATGTAAAAACAACGTCACAGAACATGATAAAAACACTCAGGCAGAGAAGGTATGCGTCTTTATTTTTTCCTGTATGTAGCAAGTTATTACTGTCTTTATTAATATCTTAATAAGAAAATTAGTGAAGCTTTGAGGCATTGTCTACACAGACTCTGATGTCCTCTTACCATAAAAAAAAAAAAAAAAAAAACGGATTAGTTTTATCGGCATCAAACAAGAGCATGAAATTGTAGGAAATTGTTCTTTAACACAACTGGTGGACCATTTGCATTCAAAACTCCCATGAAGCACTGACAGGAGTTCACAGATTTTTAGAAACCTGTATGAGAAGTGAATAAATGTTTATTAGGCCCTATGATTGAAGAACTAATCATTGTCAGGATAAAATAAACATATGGGTTTAGATTTATATATAGATAATATGAATATTATTATGAGAATAGATATAAGAATAGATAGTTTATATACATGTATAATTATGCAATGCTTGTGAGTATGTTTTAATGGCTAAAAAGAGTAAACGTTTTAGAGTCGGTCCCCCTTTTGCAGCTATAACAGCTTCCACAAGATTTTGTTGTGTTTCTGTGGGAATTCGTGCCCATTCATTCTGTAGTCCAGTTCATCCCAAAGGTGCATGATGAGGTTGAGATCAGGGCTCTGTGTTCGGGCCGGTCGAGTTCTTTCACACCAAACTCATCAAACCTTTATTGTCGTTGCTTTGTGCACTGGGGCGGAGTCATGTTGGAATAAAAAAGGTCCTTCACCAAATTGTTGGCACAATATTGGAAGCCCAGCATTATCCGAGATGTCTTGGTATACTGAAGCATTAACTGGGGATAAGGGGCCTGATTAAAATATCTGAAATCAATAAATAACAGGTTTGGCCAAATACTTTTGGCCGTATAGTGTACATTCACGTTGAAGGCAACATGTCTGAGACAAAATAAATGCAATCCTAGTGGGAAAAATGTCGCTGTTTGACTGCAATCTGATCTTTAAACCAAAGCAACTTTGAAGCAACTCTGTGCGCTTGTGGGATTCTGAAAATTTAGCATTTTTTTCTCTTGCTGCGATGTAGCATGTGTGCATGGAAAAAACGTGTGGCATCGCTCTTTATTGTGAGCACTCTTGTCATGTGTCTTTATTTAAAATAAAATTGAGCGTGCAAAAGTCTTGACATGCAAATGGCCCCTAAGACAGTCAAAGAAAACAGCAGCCTAGTGTGAGTAATGTCACACTTCAATTACAGTAGCTGCCTAAACCTTTGCACTAAACGTTGTGGTTACTAGATGAAGAGACTGACCTTTCCTTTGCACTTTTAGATCATGACATGCTAAACTGCATAAGACATGTACTGTAATGTACACTGAGAGAAGGAACTGAATTGGACAGATTACGGTATGAACGCCTGTTAGCTGTTAACTAACTCTAACTAACTAACTAACTAACCAACCCTTGAACTGTCACTTGGTGACATTAACACCATATGCTCACCTTATCAACATTATCATGACAACACTGTCAAACAGGGAAACGATTACAATTAATCCTAATCTCAGGCCAGGATTGCTATCAATCTACAGTTTAAACATAAAATTTGTTCGTTCAGACAGCCTTCAGGCCGGTAATGTGAACGTAGCCTTAAATTACACAAAAAGATGAAACACCCAACAGCTAGTGAGTCACAAAGCAATACTATAGAAAACGAACAGTGTAATACTTTCAAATGAAATAATAAAATGAAATAATGAATAATGAAATAATGATGTCATTAGGTCATCAGAGCAGGAACAGATGAAACTTTCATAAAGGAAATCATAATGCTGATACTTCAAATATACCAGCCCTTGAACTTGTAAGCGCACCAGAAGTCATGTGACAAGAACCAACCTTCTGGACCAGTTGGTGAAATTCTCAGTGATTCACCTTCATGCTTCATAATTAAACCTCTGGTCTTAAACCAAATCCCCAGAGATATACCAGAAATTACAAATTCTTTAAAAGACTGATGCAGATTGACTTCCTCAGTCAAATGAAGGAAGTCCCCTGTCTTTCAAATACATAAACACATCAGATAGTGGAACCAAGCACAACAGCACCACTAACAGTCTGTGAGAAGATTATACAAACCGGGATTGAGAAGCAGTGCTGGGACTGACTTCTTCCTGCTGATTAGACTCATATAATGATATCAGTAATGGTTCTATCAAGTAGTTATGGCCAGTGGTAGCTCAGTGGGTTGAGGCTCTGGGTTACTGATCCGAAGGTCAGCGGTTCGAGCCCTGACTCTGCCAGGCTGCCATTGTGGGCTCTTGAGCAAGGCCCCTGACCCTGTGCTCTAACCCCAGTTTCCTACCTGGGATGTGCAAAGAAAAGAATTTCAGTAATGTGGTAAAAATATAACTTAATTACACAGTGAAATAAAATGCTTCCTTAATTTCTGTCTGTTTTGGATGAGGAGGATGTTTACTTTATCACATATTTTTTTCACAAAAAATAGGAGAACATTTTTGAGGAGAGATGAATGTGGATAAACTAAGCTCACACTGTGTAATCAAAGTACTAATTACACAAAGAACAGATGACAGAACCGTATGTTTGGTATTTTTGTATTATTTAAACAATAAAAGATTACAATATTTCCGTTTATCATATGCAGTATTTGGAGGAAATATCGCATTAGGTCATTAAAGACCAAAAAAGAGTGCAGCTGCTTGTCTCCTGTAGGTTTAAAGGGGTGGAATGACCTGACTAACCCTCAGTACCCATTGATCCACACACACCACTTCCAGAGACTGTTGGACCATTTCAACTTAAACTCGAACAATACGTTACTAAAAGGCCCTAAGCCCTAATGACATGAGATTAAAGCCTTCGCTTCAATCACAGAGAGAAAAGATCTCAGTTGAACACTTAAGATCCCTAAGCTCCTTAAAGAAAGGGGAATAAATCCGCCGAAGTCCACGCTCGACTATCCACACCGGGATGAAATAGTGATTAAATAAAGTGCTGAACGACTACAAGCTGCCTTTATCCAGGAAGAGCTGTGGAAATCCACTGGTGTAAAGTTCCTCAGTCATTTACTGATCGTTTTTTTTCACTAATATGGACACAGGTGAGAAAAAAAAAAACATTCAGTATGTATAAAAGAAGGAAAGTGTATTTAGAATCCAGTCAGACAAAACCAAAACCTCATTAAAGATAGTGCCGAAAGGAGACCAGGGTCAGCATATCAGAAAACAAGGCTGAGAGACAATGAAGAGAAGCCAGAAAAAAGTAGAATAAAAGGTGAAAAGGGTTTATTTCTAGGCCATGATTCCTCCTTTTACTTTCTTTTGTGAAACTCAGCCAGAGTGCAAAATGAATGGGTTCGTATGGGAAAATCAGTTTTTTGTCAGGTCCCAAACAAACCTTCACAACTCTCAAAAAGTTTGACCAATCATCTCTGTTTCAAATTAAAGCAAGGGAGGAGACTGGACTTTTTCAATTAATGTGTGTGTGTGTTTGCCCAGTAAAGTTGAAAGCTAAAAATAAGAGCAGATATTTGTAGCTCTGATTATCAGTGCTTTATAATACTGTATGTTCAGCAGAACCCAGGCATACGTATGAATTGAATTCGTTCTGCGTTCTGGCGCGGGTTCTCATATTGCATTACAAATTTTGCCATAGGATATAATGTAAATGCTTACAATCCATTCCAGGCACCCAAAGATATTACCAATATTACAAAAGAAAATTGAAAAAAATCACATAGCTTTTGAATGCATGGCAAAGGAAATGGTAGTATCGTGGGTGGACTTTTGAATGTCTCCTGGACGTACGCGTTCAGCTCAATCGTTAAAAAAAAAATTTGTCTAAAAATATACTAAATGATCTGTCTATTATTGCAAATGTACAAAATACACAACATTTCTATAATAATAACAAATATTGTATAATAATAATAATAATAATAATATATCAAAATATAAGTGCAGAAAAGCTATTTTTTAAACTTATTTTAACTTAATTATACACACTAATTTGTATTACTTACATTAATTAATTAATTAATTTTTGGTTGCAAATAGATTGTAAATCATGCGATACAATATCCATAAGTTGCATGGGTCACCACCATGTTGCTTCTGGGACGTGTCACTTGGGAGAGAATCCTTAGGTAGGTAAGGATGTGTTTTTTCCCCCACAATACACATGCAAAGCAAAAGCCAAAAGAAAAAGTATTGGCTTTTATTTTTACTGATTAAAGGGACACCAGCGCCCAGAACCCTCAGATAAAGGTAAAGCACAAAGTTAAACTAATTATTACCCCTCCATAACATGTATGTTTTAATGTTCAGTGTCTCTACAGAGATCTAGCATTAAATCTTACATAAAGTCCATAAACTCAAAGCTGCAGAAGGTGCATGAGTAAGGTCTATGTGTGTGTGTGTGTGTGTGTGTGTGTGTGTGTGTGTGTGTGTGTACTCCTTTATGTGCACAATAGGCTGGACAGTCCCTTTCAGCCCATGTCTGGACTATCACAAAGGCGACTTTCACTAGTGACGTGTAGACTCCCAGAGGTACAGGTCCAATGCATTCTTTTTTCTCCTGCAAATAGGGAAATTATCCATAGATGCTTCAAAGCATGCCTGAAGGACAGTGTGAGAAAAAAAAAACCTTCAAGGTAAATAAAAAAGGAAAACCGAGTCAGAATGTTTGCAAGGTAACATCCCAATGATTCTGTGAGATCTGTGTGACTGGCATGTTTAAGAAGATAAATGCTTGAGCCAGATACATTACGGCTTTTTTTCCCCCTCTGGTATTTAAAATACAGACACAACAACTGCAGGTAATTAGTTTGCTTTAATTAGGTGTTTTATTTAGTTTTGTTTTGCCTCAGGAGGCAAATTATGGATTAAAACTCTGACACCACAACTCGCTGCCTGAGTCAACAGATGTTAGGGCCATCTTCAGAGCTGTCAGCTCTTAGTGGAGCTGTGTTCTCAAGACGCGCTGTTAAGATCAATTTCGGACAAGATTCTATTTGAAAGCGTTTATGTGTTTATAAGACGTGTAAGTACAGTATGTGAGTCAGGGACAACATTGAGATGCCGCTTTCACTTTTCACAAACTGAAATATATCTAAGATGATGGCGTTTGTACTCTGGTAGCATGTCTGTATAAATAATAGAACGGTTTTGTCTGTGTGTTGGTCAGAATCGCTCTTTCAGTGATATCTTTACGTTTCATACATTGGAGGACCAGAAACCAGAAAAAAACATTATGTCTGTCTGTCTGTCTGTCTGTCTGTGTGTCTGTCTGACAGAATTTAATAAAACTTTGCCAGCCCTTAGGTATTTGCCAGAATTTAAACCTACACCATAAGTGAAATGTAAATGTTGGTTAGTGAAGTGAAGTTATGAGCAGTTATTAAATTGTGGGCGTGTCTTAAATCCCCCGCTGGGCAGAATTTAATAGGACTTTTGCAGCACTTACAGTAGATCTCTGCCTGAAGTTTAACCTGCTCCATAAGTGGAATCAGAATGTTGAGTAAAAGTAATGTTATGAACAGTTATGTGGCAGATTTAAAAAACTACTTTAAAATAAGCTACTAATGCGCTACTTGCTCAATGTAAACAAACAACTGCACCAATAGATATTAATTAGAAAAGATAAACTGAATATTTTTATATTCTCCGATTACCGAACAGGGAGTGTATTTGTCTGACGATGAAAGAAGTACAACTTAGTGTAAACAAGGCATAATATACTCAACCTTACAGAATATGATTTTTTTGTATTAATAAGTTAGACAGAGTTCTGCTGTATAGAGAGACACACAGACATGTACTGTACATGGGCTTCAACCTGAAATAATATCACTGATTACATTAAAGATCAGATTATTTTTAGATTAAACATTTTAACTATTTCTAAAAACTCTTTAACCGTCAATGACGTGTACTAACACTAGATATTAATAAAATAACCACGTTGCTTCAAATCAGACCAAGGCTGTTAAACTATGGCATGAAATGATCATCCATTTAAGGATTTTTACAATTATTGATCATAAAGAGAGACAGATTGATCATCTGTTAAAATTGGTGTTTGTTGGTGTGTACTCGTGCTTACCTGACTGATGATGTGGTGCTGATGGAGACCCAGTTAAAGTAAAGTGTATATAATTACCAAGATAACCTTTCCACAAACAAACATATTGGTCTCAATTTATAGAATATAATAAACTGATGTTTCTAAAGTTAAATGTTCTGGTAACTACTGTTAAACACTGAATAGTCTATAATAAAACTACTATTTTGCAAAAACTGATCATGTGGTAACATTAACTTACTACTTTAATAAAAGCCTAATAAAAGTACTGTAGCCAGCTGACAGATTTTTTACCATAATTCTTTTTTTTTTTTAAACTTTCACCCTCACTAGTGTTAGTTACCTAGATATGCTTATCCACAGCCTAAACCTCCCACAGGAAGCATTTTAATTCCTTTTGTAATTTAAGAACAAACGTAAGCTGTGTAAATTTCAGCTAAGTATACCACAGGTTTATTTATTTATTTATTTTTTTACCACCGACTCTTAACAGGGTTCCGTTCTTCGTACGTCGCTTGACACATCCGAGATGAAGTGACACATCTAAGTTGAGATCATCGTGCTAATTACGATCTGGCTAAGTTGGTTCTTCGAGCTCACCTGTTGTTGATGATTAGTAGAGCTGGATTGAGTTGTCTAGGAT
>JAOVVA010207230.1:0-26999 GCA_028565275.1 Leiocassis micropogon | reverse complement strand
CAAGTCGTTTGCAATCTTAACTAGTGCAGTTTCTGTACTATGATGGGGCCTGAAACCTGACTGAAATTCTTCAAGGACGCTTGTCAAAGTCTGACAGTGCAGCGTTAGAACTGCGCTGCCTAGTATCCATCTGGCGAATCTCCACTCTCTACCCAACAAGACTGATTAACTACTTCTGCTCTCCCAGATAAATAGGGACTTTTCGAACTCTGCTGCTCTGTTTTTCATGGAAACCTTCCTTAATGAAAACATTCTGCACAACATCTTACACTGGATAGGCTCCCAGCTGTTCAGAGCTGATCATGACACAGAATCAGTGGGGAAATCATGAGAGGGCAAGACATGCTTTTACATTAATGTAAAGTGATGTGGTGTACAGATGAAGATGTGCTGTCCCGATCTAGAAGTGCTCTTTATCAACTGTAAGACTTTTTATTTGCTGTGGGAGTTTACCTCATGAATTCTGGTAAGTGTTTATATCCCTCCACATGTGTTTGAACAGCTTGCTGATCAGATCACAGACAAAGAGCAACAACTCTGTGACTTTACTAAAATAAAACCTCACACATGAACTGCCCAAACATGACATGCCTAACCAGGCACAAAATATTTTGGAGTACTGCTACACCACAATGAAGGATTCATATCGTTCAATCCCCAGAGAAGGTTGAGGACTTACCACTGCCTGGTTCATCTTCTCCTGACCTACAGGCTAAAACTTAAATCTACTAAGTCTGTAGTAAAGACTAAAGAGACTGATCAGTTAAGCAAAGTAGGAGTTACAAATCTGTTTCAATTGTTCTGACTGAGGTGTTTTTGAACAACGACAAATCATGGTTCACAGCACAACTCAGACAGCTTCATCAGGCCAAAGAGGATGCTTTCAGGAGTGGGGACAGGATTTTGTACAACCAGTCCAGGGGCTTACTAACAATGAAGAACAGAGTGGCTGAAAGAAGCCACTCTGAAAAGCTGGAAAACCAGTTTTCTGCAATCAACAGTGCTTTAGTGTGGAAAGGCCTGAAAGGTATGACTAACTACAAGACGTCATCCCCCAACCCTGTAGCGAATCGACAACTGGTTGATGACCTGCATGAGTTCTACTGCATGGGTTCTACAGTAGAAACTCCTGCTTTCACACACACACACACACACACACACACACACACATACACGTCTGTCCTTAAAATCTCTCTACACAACCATTAACACCTCTGGCAACCCCCACCCCCCTTCTACACTTCAGGTTTGTTAGAGGATATTTATCAGATCTTCCAGAAACAGAAGAGAATGAAAGCTCCGTGCCCAGATGGTGTTACACCAGCCTGTCTAAAATCCTGTGCTGGCCCCCATCTTCACACAGATCTTTAACAGATCACAGGAGCCCTTTCTACTTCAAATGCTCCAAATCATCCCCATTCCAAAGAAAATCTAAATTACACAACTTAATAACTACAGACCTAACATCTGTGGCCATGAAGTGATTTAAAGCCTGGTATTGGCTTATCTGAAGGACATTAGTGGACCCTTACCGGACCCCCTGCAGTTTTCTTATAGAGCATCATCCACAGACCATCAAACAAGTCTGTGGATGATGCAGTCAACATGGGACTGCACTTCATCCTGCAACATCTAGACACATCGGGGACTTATGTAAGGATTTTGTTTGTGGACTTCAGTCCGACTTTCAATACAATGATCCCAGCACTTCTCCAGACCAAATTAACCCAGCTCTCTGTTCCTAGCTCTGTCTGTCATTAGATCACCAGGTTTCTGACAGATAGGCATCAGCTAGTGAGACTGGGCTAATTCATGTCCAACAGCTGCACCATCAACACTGCTTCCCAACAAGACAATTAGAATGAAAAGAAAAACAAAACAATCAGGTTTTAGAATAGCCTAGTCCAGGTCCAGTCCTCAACCCAGTTGAAATGCTATGACAGAACCTTAAGAAAGATGTGCATAAGCAAATGTTTAAAACCTGAATGAACTGAAGCAATGTTGTAGAAAAGAATGGACCAAAATAATGTGAGAGACTGATAAAGTCATACAGGAAAAATACTTCAAGTTATCGCTTGTGGATATACAAGCTATTGAATCATAGGGGTACTTCTTATTGCCCACATTGTAGCGCAGCTAAAAGTGGCACAACATAGGATGTCAGGTTGATACCCATGTTATGAAGGACAATTACCTGGCATTCCCACTTGTAACTGGGTTTGACTTCTTGAGTGCCACAGGGGCAGTCTTAGAGTTCGGAGATGGAGGATAATGCCTAAAACCGAAGAAGGTTACACATCCACAAAAGCGGTCACGTTTTACACCCACCCCCTGACACATAAAACCTTTATTTTGCCTTAGCACCAACCTTAGATCTAGCACAACTCAGCCAACTTACCTACTGAAAGCATGACATGATGGGACACAGATAATCTGGAGGAGTTACAGAAGTTGATGGCTGCCTGGCCTCCCACCCAGCCAACTTCTTAGGGAAAACGTCACTGGAGAGACACAAAATATCATTATCAGATAACACATCATTCAAATCAAAAGCTTACAGAGTTTTGCCATTAAAGAAAAATATCATTGAGGATCAGGTTGACCAGATGCTCCAAGACAACATCATTGAGCCCTTCTGCTCGCCGTGGTCATCCCGTGTTTCTCGTCCCAAAACCCAAACTAGATGCATATCCAATGCTGCTGATACATGACAACTTGGAATCTCTGGAAGATTGCCTCTTGGTTCAGCACATCGGATTTGCAATCTCGTTACTGGCAGGTGGAGATGGAGGAGAAGAGCATGTAAAAACAGCCTTCATCACCACTAAGGGCCTTTATCAGTTCCCATACATGCCGTATGGGCTCAGAAATGCAGCTGCCACATTCCAGAGGCTCATGGAGAAGGATCTGGCTGGCCTGAGGGGAAAATGTTGCTTTATTTATATCAACAACATTATCATTTACTCACACACCATGGAGCAGCACACTAAATATCTGAATGCGGGGCTACAAAGACTCATCCAAGCTAACCTTTACTTGAACATGAAAAAGTGTCATTTTTACATACGACAGCTGAAGTTTCTGAGACACATCATCTCACAGAGAGGAATTCCTTAGACCCTGAAAAGACCCGGGCTATGGCTGAATATCCTCCACATCAAGATTTTAAAGCCCTGCAACGTTTCCAGGGTTTTGCCAGCTGGTACCACAAGTTTATTCCCCATTTCGCTGATCTCACTGCCCTGTTGGACCGTCTTAAAAAAAAAGAGTAAAACAGGAGTGGAATGATGAGTGCCAAGGCAGCATGGACTCCATAAAACAAGCCCTTCAAAACCCAGTCCTGTCCCAAGAACATCTACCTCTGAAAGTCTGTACAGCTATATCAAACACCAAGTTTTCCTCCAACACCAAGTTTTCCTCCAACATACCCAGTGATTTAAACAAAATATCACAAGCTCAACAGAACAACAGTATGATCGCTCACTTGCTCACTGGAGATCACCCTAGGAAGGCACAAGACAAGAAGATCTCCTTTGAATACCACCAGGGGGTGTTATATCACAAAGTGTCTTAATACACAGAAATACCAGCTAATGGTCCCCCAATAACTAATGCAAGACTGCGCCTCCAAATCCCCATGATGCAAGCGAGGTCAGCTGACCTCGTTTAAAGGGAACGCAGCAGGATGCCAGGGAGAGGACAACACTAGATGTGTTACAGAACACTGGTTTAGACGCCATTTTTTGAGTTGTTGTAAATCTGTCTTGCTAAGGATTTTTCGGACATTACGATTATTCACCAACAGGACAGCTTTACCGGACAACCCATTCTCAATTATCATGCTCTGGGACTGATTAACTGGAACGGGTCAGGCAGATTAATTTCTCCTGCACACAAATACAATATTTCTGAATTTAGACATTCCATACATCCATCTACACAATAAAAATATTGGTATCTGGTGCACTGTAGTGTTTATTTTTTGTATAATACACGTTTAGGATTGGTTGATTGTTTGTTTGTGTGTCTTCTTTGGTATTAACACTGGCACTAAAGATAAAATACCCATTAATAGTGTTAATAGTGTAAGCTCTGTAATTTTTTATTCTGAGCATTGATCATTGATTTTTTTTTCATTTTGTCTTCACAAATAAAGGCATGGTAAAAAAGTTATATGTTGTTGTTGTTGGTCTGAAGTTGTATTTGCCTAATAATGAAACCTGCCACAATCAGATGTTTTAATTATGTTTTACACAAAAACATAGACTTAAAAGATTGGGTACTAACTACTAACATGACAGTATGTTTCCAGAGCCCTATCCTCAGGGTCTATATAG
This sequence comes from Leiocassis micropogon, assembly GCA_028565275.1. NCBI lineage: Eukaryota > Metazoa > Chordata > Actinopteri > Siluriformes > Bagridae > Leiocassis > Leiocassis micropogon. The sequence continues at coordinate 22,662 of JAOVVA010207230.1, read as the reverse complement.
CATGTAAAACAAATCTGAAAAATGGGCTCCAAACTTTTTCACCAGTATTTTCTAATGAAATACATCAACAGAGAAAGAGAGAGAGAGATTTTGGAAGAAACTGTGTACACACTGACTAATTATTGCAGCACGACAAAGCCAGACAGAGAAAGCATGGATGCTATTAGCTAACAGCTAATGCGCTAGGTGTGTGAGTAGAACAGTAAAACGAAATGAGGCATGCTTTTAAATAAACAACCCAGGATTGATTCACCTTAAACTGTCTCTCTTTATTTCATCTGGCCACCTAGTCTGTATGTCTGTCTCTTTTACTTTCTCTTTTTCTCTCTCTCATGCAGTGTATAATAAGAGAAGATTTTACTGAGCCCCTTAAGGGGCACACAAGGAAAGAAATAACAAACCATGTAGATTTCAAAAAAATCTATGTAGATTCTGGGTTTTTGAAAAAGTTCCTAGAGTCCTGATGAGCTTTAAAATTCTTGATCAACATTTCTGGCTTTTTAAAAAGGCTCATTGGAACATCAAAAGGTTCCTGAAAGTTTTATTGATTGTAAACCAGCCAAATCAAACGGGACAGTCCACTTTATAAAAAATTATGATTCTTCACCAAAGTGATCGTGGTCTCTCAGAACCTGAAAGGATAGTGGTGGGCTCAGGGACTGAAAGAGATTTTAGAATAGAATCTCTGCAGTGGGCTCAATGAATGAGATGTGATCGTCCATGAATGTAATATCTACCATTAATTCGGGCAAGTACATATGCAGTTGAGTTTTCCTCTCGATATTTCCATCTCTCTGTTGACGTTTCAGTAGATGAGATTAACCAGGCAAACGGGTATATTTAAATAAATAACATAACAATAAAAAACATGACAGAGCATTGGCTTTGGTTTATAGAGCATTGTGAAAGATAATGGGTCTGTGGTAAAGGCACTAGACTACAGTTCAGAAGGTCTCAGGTTCAAATCCCACAACTGCCAAGGTGTTCCTGTTGGGTCCTTAAGCAAGGCCCTTAACTGCTCACGTGTAATGAAATACAAATGTAAGTCACTCTGAATAAGGGCGCCTGCCAAATGCCTCAATGTGAAATATAAGCCTGCCTAATTAAGAAAAACTCCACAGATGTGATAATCTGGTCATTTAGTAAATATATAGTATAGTATTCAGTAACAGCTGACTTAATTTTATTGTGACATAATGTTGGTAAACCCTGGACCTGAGCAACTGAAGCGACCCTAGATCATAACACTGCCTCCAGAGGATTGTACAGTGGCCACTATGCACTATACAGTGCATAGGCTCAATTTGGACTCATTAAACCACATGACGTTTTTGCATTGCTCCAAAGTACAATCTTTATGCTCCCTAGCAAATTTAAGTGGTTTCTTATGGTCACACATCTATTTAGTTTGAATCTTGTTCTCATCACAATGTGTGGAAATGCCCCTATTTTCACTATTAATCATAGCTCCATTCATGCTCCATTCATAATTTGACCCTTTTGAAGTGGTGCCTTTTTTTTGTTGTTGGCTTGGCTGTAAATGTTTCACTCATTGTGGACAGGAGTGTTTGGGATTGGGCCCCCTGGTGTTCTTGCTAGTTGCATAGCTGCAAATGCACAGTGTAAATCACTATACTCATCAATAAATATTTGCATAGTGATGCACCACATTAAAATGAATAGTTACCTAATGCTTCTCACAAGGGGTGGAGGGCAGCTTATAGCATGAGCACCATTCATTCAGACAGATCCTCCTGGGAGAAAACTTTCTAAAAAAGGTGAGAGTTGTACCTTTTGACTGACCTCCTTAAATATGATAAGACTCTCCTTTCACTTTCAGGACATCCACCTTGACTTTAAATGCACCTCAGGATTTGCATGAAATAGTTATTGTCATTCTAAGGCTGATATCCAAAAAATCATTATAGAACACGTTTAGATAAGGGTAGTTTGAGGAGCAGCAACAGTTCTGAATCTAAATCCCAGTAACCTTTTCATGTCCAAAGGTAACTTTTCAGATTCCCTACTACCCCTGGAGCAACATTTTTGGGGGGTAGGCGATTTCAGCTGTACTTCCTCCTGTATGAGCACTCCCTCTGGACTCGGGACTACCCCCCTATTGTGCACATTAATCTGCTGACCAGCCGCTATCACATGAAATGTTCCTCAGCTTTCTAAAAATTCCTGGTTTCAAAAAAGAAAAAAACCCTCATTTACTAAAAATGGTTCTTGAGCTCCTAATGAATTAATGGATTCCACAAAATGCCTAAATGAGCCTAAGGTGTTGCTTGTCACCCAGCAAGGCAGGCAACTGCTTGTGGCCCCAAGCCAGTAGAGACACTGATAGTTGACAAACTTATTATTATTTTTTTATACTGTAAGATCATTTTGATGAATGCTGGTTAGCTGACTTAATTTTATTGCCACATAACATTGCTAAGCCTAGACCTGAGCAATAGAAGCGACCCTAGATCATAACACTGCCTTCAGAGGCTTGTACAGTGGCCACTATGCACTATACGGTGCATAGGCTCAATTTGGACTCATTAAACCACATGACATTTTTGCGTTGCTCCAAAGTACAAAGTATCTTTATGCTCCCTTAAGCAAATTTAAGTGTTTTTTTTTCCTGATGAGTCTCACTAAAAAGTGCTTTCTTATGGACACACATAAGCAATGTGTACTAAGAATGTCTGCAGATGTACACCAGGCATTATTAAAATATATACAGTTAAGCTTTGTGGCATCAGGGCACTGTGCGGTTTATCATTCTTTTTTTTTTTTACTTCCACACACCTAATTGGAGAAAATGTGGGTAGGACATGAAGTGGAGTGTGAATATATAAGCGTATACACACTGTATACGCTTATACAGTGGCCACTATGCATGATGGGTGCATAGCTTCATTCGGTTCCTTCGTACATTGATATGCCCATTGCTCTGGAATACACTGAATTTGGACTCATCAGACCACATTAACTTTTTCCATTACTCCATAGTCCAACCAAGACATTTTTTATGAATGCTGGTTGTCTATGGTCAGAGAAGCCTACGGTCCAAAAAGACCTCTGCTGGGATCTTGAAAATGTTTGTAGGTTCCTAAAAACTTCTCTTTCTAAATTGTTTCAAATGGTCTTCAAATATTTCTGTATGCATAAAAAAAGTTCCTGGAAATGCCTACTGGAGGTCCTGATCAATTATTGAAAACAGTTCCTGGATCTCCAAAAATGGAGATTTTCCTGGAGCTTTCTACTGTAGATCTTAATGCTTTCTTGCGTTCATGAAAAAGAGGTCTTGTACTAGCTGAAGTTTAAAATGAACACTCGTCTTGTGAGGATAATCTCTAAAGGACTACGTGTGATAAACTAGCAAGAGAGAAGAAAAGGATTCTTTTTAAAAGAGCGCGCGCCCGCGCGCGCGCGTGTGTGTGTGTGTGTGTGTGTGTGTGTGTGTGAGAGAGAGAGTTACGGCGGGTGATCAGTAGGTGTCCGCATCGCAGCTTCTCCGGCTCCGCGCGCAACGATCTCTCTCTCTCTCTCTCTCTCACACACACACACCTCCTCTCTGTTGTGCCGCTTTTTATTCACGGCTGCGCGCGCGGCAGGCAGACAGCCACGAGCTCACGCCGCCATAGTTCTTTATTATTCTCCCGTGCGTTTCCGGTTCGCTTCCCGCAGTTTATTCTTTTTTCTCATTTTGTGTGTAATCGCTGTTTCAGAGTGGGAGGATGGAGCTGTCCTGAGCTCTTCTCCATCATCTGTCCATCATGAGCTGCTAACAGGAGACTGGACTCTCTCTCTCTCTCTCTCTCTCTCTCTCTCACACACACACACACACACACACACACACACAGACAAATCTCGGTAGGTAAGTGATGCCCGGGCTCTCTTATTTAGTATTAAACCTCTTTTTTCTTGTTTCTGTTTCTTTTCTTTCTCTCTCTTATGATGAATTTACTTTATCCGACTGTCAATGACCCAGCTCTCTCTCTCTTTCTCTCTCTTTTTCGTTGAGTTTGTCTTTGATCTTTGTCACATGACTCAGGTTTATATTAAACTTATTGTTGTTTCTGTTTTTGTTGTTGATGGTGGTGGTGTTTGTGTGTGCGTGTGTGTGTGAGAGAGAGAGAGAGAGAGAGAGAGAGTGAGAGAGAGAGTGAAGGTCTGAAAGTGTTTAAACCACTGACCGGGCTCGATTTCTATCTATCTATCTATCTATCTATCTATCTATCTATCCTATTTCCCCTCCTGAAGGACTTTTGCCTGGGTCAGGTGAAGGTTCTCTCTCAGCTGTATGAAGCAGTTCTCCACAGGACCCTGAAACATCTGTTACACTTCTCACTGAGGAACAGCTTCACTCTTCCTCTCTAACACTACATTCATACCTTTTTAATCTCTCTCTTTTTTCTCTACCTCTATCTAATTGAAAAATATTCCAATTTCCTTATTATCTAATGTTCTCCCGACGTTTCTGTTACTGTCCCTCATTTATACCTCTCTCTCTGCATCTCCCTTAATTTTTTCCTTCTCTCTCTAGTTCTCTCTCTCTAGGTTTGTCTTGTTCTATACATCTCTCTCTCTCTCTGTCTCTCTGTCATTCCTATTGTCTCTCCTTCCTGTCACTCTCTTGTTTTTCTGTCTCTCTCTTTTTCTGTCTCTTTCTACATCTCTGTCTACGTTGTTTGTTACTTTTTCTCCTTCCCTTCCTCACTCTTTGTCATGTCTCTTTCTCTTTTGTGTTGGTTTATGTATTTCCTGTGCTCTCTTTATCACTTATGTTGTCTCTCTCATCTATGTAGTCTCTGTCATGTGCTCTCTCTCTCTCTCTACCCCTTTCTCTCTTTTGCACTGTATCTCTTCTGTGCTCTGTCCTGTGTTGTCTTTTCGTCTTCTATGCTGTCTCTCTATTACTTACTGTATGCTGTCTCTCTCATCTATGTTGTCTCTCTTCTGTGCTCTCTCTTGCTCCTATGTTCTCTCTCTCTCTCTCTCTTTCTCACTTACATTGTCTCTCTCTCTCACCTATGTTGTTTCTCTCTTGTGCTGTATCTCTCCCGCTTCTGTGCTGTCTCTCTCATGGTGTGAGTCTTATGCAGTAATGTTGTAGATAATCATTTATTATATGAATTTATTATTATGAAGTACTAAAAAAAAAGCAGACTTCTGAGCCCACCCAACATGCTGTGTCTGTGTGTGTGCGTGCGCGTGTTTATTGCTCGTTGCCCTGAGCACGGAAGCGATTCGTGACGCCGTAGCTCGGTTAATTAAAAAGCGCGAGCAGCCGGAGGAAGGTAACATAAGCGGGGGGAAATGTGTTTAATGCGCTTTTATCGGTGGAAATGAGATGCAGCCGGAGAGGCGAAGGGGGAGGGGAGTGGGATGAAATCCACACTTCCTCCATCTCCATCACGCGCACACACAGATGATGGAGGGATCTGAGGCTCTTTGGCTAAATGAAAAATGGATAAACTGAGACAGATCACACATGAAGACCTGTGCAGATTTAGCACAGTAGCAGCTCACGTACCTGATGATAACATTTCGCATCACGTGATTATAATATAATAACAGGATCACTTTACAGACCTCAATCTGACACTAAGTTAGATGTTGTCACAATAACTTCCAGATCGCGTTTTTACTATTTTATCGTAGTTACTATGGAAACCAAGAACTCAGTCCACAAACGGAAAGACGAGTCACCTATTAGTGATGAACAAGAAAAACGTTTAAGTGATAAAACTCCAAACATTGTTGTTTTGCGGAATTAACTTCCCTTTCTGTGTTTTTCATGGTAAAAAAAAAAAAAAATCAGTCATAATCACATGACCTCGAGATAAACACCACTGCTAAGGATAAACCAAGTCACTTCTATTTTTTCATGTTTTAACTTGTGTTTGAAGGTTACATTTTTTCAGCAAACGTGTACAAAATTAGATTTTTGTTTTCAGCCTTCATGGTGGTTGTGGTTGTTGTAGTTGTTATTGTAGCCTGCAGTTGCTAGTTGTCCCTTTAAAACCCATCACAATATTGAAGTTGTTTTACTGCGAGTAAAATGGTGTGAGGCTTTTTAGCAAATGTGTAATGTTGTGTTCTTATTTCAGTGTGCTGGGGAATAATCGCAGTGGAATAATAGCAGGATGCTGACGCAATAGTCTCGGAGGAGTTTGTGGTTGAAGAAGGACAGACCCCATACCCGCTTGACATCTCTGCCACAGCGCTAATCAGAGCAAGCGGTCATGTCGAACATAAACAGTGCGCTGTGCATCGAGAGCGGCGCTAACACAGACGTCTCTCTTTTACAAAAGGACGCCCTTCAAGAAGCCGGATTAAACCAGCTCTTGGATTACAACGCAGAAATTGAACGTTACCGTTCTTTTGCAAACTTTTACAAAACCAATGGTGCGTTTCCACAGAGCGCCAAGATCGCTCGCATCACTACGCCCATTTTCCCTAGTGCGCGAATCGGCGTTTCGCCGTGGAACTGTGACAATGCTGTGCTCTGGGGACGCAAATCGGCACCGATCCACCCCAACAGAACCAGGAGTGATTCGTCCCAGCGGCCCGGGAAACCTGACACACTGCAGATGGCAAACGGTAACTTCCTGTCCACATTATCGCCGGAGCATTGCAGGCCGTTAGCGGGGGACTGTATCAACAAGCTGAAGTGCAGCAGTGCTTCTGAAGCAGATATAATGAACCCGGCGTTCTCTGCCCTGCCTGCTCTGGGGGGCATCTCTTTACCCCCTGGGGTCATTGTCATGACGGCGTTGCACTCTCCAGCCTCTGCCTCTGCTGTCACAGACAGCGCATTTCAGATTGCCAATCTGGCAGAGTGCCAGCAACATAATAATAATCACAGTAATCACATTTCCTCTTCTGCATCAGGCGGAAATGCTGCAAAGAAAAAGAGGAAGCGCTGTGGAGTGTGCACCCCCTGCAGGCGGCTCATTAACTGTGGCGTCTGTAGCAGCTGCCGGAACCGCAAGACCGGACATCAGATCTGCAAATTCCGCAAATGTGAGGAGCTGAAGAAGAAACCAGGCTCGTCACTCGAGGTGAGACCAAAACTCTCAAAATTATCATTATTTTAAAGAGTGGGATCCTTAGAAAATGCTTTAAGGAGTTTAATGTAAATGCAAAGTTCAGTCATTTTTGTCCATCATGACTGGAACAAGTAAGAGTTTGAACTGATGCTATCTTTTGTTTAGTACAGATGGTGTGGTTCTGTATTTCGTTGCATTATTTTAGATTTATGATTCCATAATTTTCCTTTGATTCTGTAAAGCTGCTTTGCAACAGTGAACATTGTTAAAAGTGCTAAACAAATAAAAGTAAATTGAATTGAATTTTAAGCTCAAAATCAATTCCACCATGCAATTAAAATAATGGTTAAAAACTCACACATGTTCTGATCTCTAATAATGAACAGTTAAAGGTCACATTGTTTAAAAAAATAAGTTAATATGAATCTCCAAAGCACCTGTGTGAATGTTCCAACAGAAACACAACTAAGATCTTGCATTCTGACTACTTGAATTTCTTTCTATTTTACTCCTTTTCCAAAGGCACCATTTCTGTGTCTGTAGTTTTAAATAAACCACCCCTGAATGGCCCTTTGAGGAAGTGCATTTTCTCCTCCTTGTTCTGGACCTTATCAAACATTTCTCACCCGTTTCAGGGTTTTCACAACTAATTTATGACGAGGAAAAAGAGGGAATAATGTATGTATGAGCATTAATATTAATATAAAAATTTATTTAATTAAATTGTATTCATATGAAGCTTTTAACTATGGTTAATGCCACAAAGCAGCTTTAAATGTTTATAATTTATTAGTTAAAACAGAACTAACATCAATGCAGGGGCAGGTATAGAGGGGTTGTTTCTGAGTGTAAACTTTAAATAATGCTTTTACTTCACTTCCTTTGATGTAGTTAGGAGTTAAGCTTTCATAATTACAAAAACATTATATATTTTACAACTTGAATTCCAGAAAAGTTGGGACGTATGTAAAATGAAAAAAAAAGCCATTATTTTATTCACCATAGAACATAGAGAACAAATATTTAAATAGAGAAATTTTACATGTTTATCACTAAATGAGCTCATTTCAATTTGATGCCTGCTACAGGTCTCTAAAAAGTTGGGACAGGGCAACAAAGGGCTGAAAAAGCAAGAATTTTTTTTTTCTTGAAAAGATTCAGCTGGAAGAACATCTATCATCAGGTCTGTAACAGGATTAGCTATAAAAGGGAAGTCTTAGAGAGGCAAAGTCTCTCCAATCTGTTAGAGAGTGCGTGAAAAGATTGTAAAATACTTTAAAAACAACATTCCTTAATGGCAAATTGCAATGGCTTTACAAATCTCATCATCTACAGTACATAACATCATTAAAAGATTCAGAGGAACTGGAGAAATCTCTGTATGCATAAGGGACATGGCCGAAGACCTTTGTTGGATGCCTGTGGTCTTCGCGTCCTCAGACAACTCTGCATCACTCATTGGCATGATTGTGTTATTGACATGACTAAATGGGCCCAGGATTACTTCCAGAAACCACTGGTAAACACAATTGTGCCATCTACAGATGCCAACTAAACCTGCAAAAAGGAATCCATATGTGAACATGGTCCAGAAGCGCAGTCATGTCCTGTGGTCCAAGGCTTATTTAAAATGGACTGTTTCAAAGAGGAAAAGTGTTCTATGGTCAGATGAATCCAAATTTGACATTCTTGTTGAAAATTACGGACGCCGTGTCCTCCGGTCTAAAAAGGAAGGGAGACCTTCCAGCTTGTCTTCAACGTTCAGTTAAAAAGCCACCATCTCTGATGGTATGGGGTGCATAAGTGCATACGGTATAGGCAGCTTGCATGTGTTGAAAGGCACTATCAATGCTGAAAGGTCTATAAAGGTTTTAGACACCGTCTATTTCAGGAAAGGCCTTGTGTCTTTCAGCAGCACAATGCAAAACCATATACTGCAGCTATTACAACAGCATGGCTTTGTAATAGAAGAGTCGGGGTGCTGAATTGAGAATAGAGGACATTTGGGGCATCATTAAATGAAAAATATGTCAAAGACAACCTTGAACTCTTTAGCAGCTGGAATCCTATATCAGGCAACAATGAGACCAAATTCCAACAGCAAACTCCAGAAACTCATAACCTCATTGGCCAGACATCTTCAAACTGTTTTGAAAAGAAGAGGAGATGCTACACCATGGTAAACATGTCCCCGTCCCAACCTTTTTAGCAGGCATGAAATTTGAAATGAGCTCATTTTGTGCATAAAATTGTAAAAATTCTCAGTTTAAACATTTGTTATTTTCTCTATGTTCTATTGTAAATAATATACTGGCGATTTGAAATTTTACGGAATTCAGGTTGTAAGTAAAAATTTAGATTTTGCTCATTTTGGCTAATTATATTCCTCAGACACAAAGTTGTCTACAACAAAAATATTTCTATTTTTGTCCTTTTTATATATGCTTTGTGTTTGGCCAAATGTCACAATGAACATCAGCATTGCACTTCAAAACATGAAATATTCATAAAGAGCCAATCACATCACTTCTTGTTGTCATGTGATCAGTGAAGCCTACTTATCGACTGGGTAGATCACCAGCTGCTGTGAGTGAACTAAATGTGTTCAATGCAGTTTTAGAGAATGTTGAGGCCCAGAAACAAAAGGTTTATAGTCTGTTAGTGCTGCTGCAGTTTCCTCTGCACTGATGGACTTCTGAAGGTAAAACTGGTAGAGGACAAGGCTGATGATGCTGTAAACTAAAGTTTTTGTATTGTTTATCACGGTTCTCATGATCTTCAACAATCTTCGTAACTTAAAAGTTTTTGTGTGAAACAAAACTACACTTTTTTCCTTGATTTATTTAGCTGCCATTGCTTTTTGTTTGACTTGCTGTATAATCACAACCAAAACAAGGGTTTGCTATTTTTATTAAAACTTAACCAGCATATGCGGAAATATATTCTCTATCAGATTGTAATACATCTTGCTTTTTTGAACAAAAAAAAAAAGACTCAAAACTGCACAATTTGATTTATCTTATTTTGCAGTCAAACCCTTAATAAATAGTGTCATAATAAACAGAGTTTATAATAAACACTGAGTTTACAATAAACACTGTGTTAGGATCCAAGGTCACAGTCTGTGGTTGTACATGAATTTTTAAATCCACTGACAGCACTAAAATAAATATCATGTCCAGTTGGTCTCTAGTAAGTGCAATAATAGCTTCTGCCAACTGCCTCACTTTCAAAGCCTTTTCAGTGTCTTACATTTAATATATTCTTGTAAAAATAGTTCTCCTTTAAAGGTAGCTTGAGCACACAACTTTGGTTTTATCCAAACTGTTCAGCACACCTGATGGCACCTTATTATTCACATTTGCTGTGCCATTATCCCATACAGTTGGGGAACTGCGCTACGATCATGGAAAGACATTAGGGTCAAAATTCGCATTAAAAAAACAGTAACACATTTAAGTTTCTATATTATTTACATGCATTAACACATTGATATTGACAGCCTTCATTTATTTATTTATTTTATTTTTGATGACACGTTGTATTGTGTGTTTTTTTGTGATTATTCATTACATTATTTAAATTCACACATTAACTGGGCAAAAGCTTTCACTCTACCATCTTGTATATAAATAAAAGAAAGGTTTTGTCTATACATTGGTCAGAATTCGCTCAGTGATGTCTGTACATTTCATAAACTGGAGGACACGAAACCAGTATCAGAAAAATTTGTCTGTATATCCAAATGCCTGTATCTCTGTATGTATGTCCAGCTGATTTTGCTACACCATCACATAAAAATGTATTTAATTTAAATGTAATGAAACTTTGTCAGTCCTTTGATATTTGCCTAAAGTTAAATCTGACATAATTTTTTTTTGAAAACTGAATCTTTAAAGACAGATTGACAATTCTTCAATTTATCATTGTATGATTATTCTTTCTTCTGGAAAACCAGTTTGTCTCATATGTTCCAAATCCATCGCTAATTAATGCAGTGATGTGGAACAGCACTGTGAGATTAAACACAGGTTGTTAGAAAAAACCCATCCGCAGCAGTCATAGGTGAGGTCATGTAAAATATCTACACCGAGAGTGTTAGCCACTCAAATAAAAATGTTGAGTAAAAGTGATGTTATGAACAGTCATGTGCCAGATTCAATAATCTACTTTAAACAGGGAGCGTAATTGGTTGATGACGAAAGAAGTACTTAAAAGTATTAATTAAATTACCAGTGTTCTGCCATACAGAAAGACAGGCAGAAATGTATGGGCTACAACCTAATATCATAATACCACTGATATTATTATTTAATAAACTGATCAGCTTATTTTTTGCTTTAACCTTTTAACTACTTCAAAAAATTCTGTACCCGTCAACGACACATACTAATGCTAGTTCTAAATTTTTATAGCGTGAACTGTTGTACAGTTGAGTCTCAGAATACTGAATAAACCATTAAAGCTACTACTACTACTACTACTACAACTTATAATAATACTACTGTTTTACTAGTACTACTAATCCCACCACTAATAAAGTGAGTATGAGCAGCAGCAGGTGGAGATTTGCCACTGAACCTTAATTGTGTTTCTGAGACACATTTATCATTTCTCATTATTTCCCTCAGTAACCTTTTCCCTCCAGTAGCATATCTAAAGCCCTTGAATCCGCCCTCTGTTACCCCCCCTTTCATACGTGCCCATTCACCCGCCTTTACCCCTCCCTACCCCCTCGAGTCTGAACGTCCCTGCGGCTTCTCCTTTCTCCCTACACGCCTCGTCTAATTGGCAGTAATTAGGGTGCGTGTGTGTGAGTGTCTGTCTATGTGTGTGTGAGAGTGTGAGAGAGTGTGTGTGAGCGTAACTTTGGCTCAGACGCAGTAATTGCTGCAAGTCAGGCTGAGACTGGAATTCAGCTGGTGAAAAAAAGCTGAGGTTTTTGGCCGGTGTCCAGGCCGGAGCTGGGAAGCGGTTTCCCTCTCTGCACTCGGCCATTTTAACCAATTACAGACGCCGCCTCGTGATGATCGATATCCCACCATGCACTGCAGGAGCAACAACACAGGAGGAGTGAGAATTAGCAACACACTCAAACACACACAAGCACACTGATATATAGTTTTCACGTTGTGATAATGTACAAAACACTCATATGTTCAAATGAGTGAGAAAACGCAACTGAACACAAAAAGTATTATTAAAAATAAAAACGCTCAAATAATCACTTAACACTCCTTTACTTATCTTTTACTATCTGTTAGAGATGGGAATTACAAGCGGCAACCCAGTAGGATATATCTATACAATTGCGAAATTATTACTACAAGGTGTTGATTTTATCTGTATTCGATTCTATAGGTTCCACAATTTTGTAAATATCCCGATTATAGATCATTTATCTTCAGATTTTGATACCGTTCTAAACAGACTTAGCTAATAATTTTCTTCAATCACACGTCGCTGAGCTGCCAGCCAATGTGTGACCAGTATAGAGTTTGCTACCTGCAGAATTGTAGAGAAACTGCAACATTTCACCAGCTCAAAAAATTTATAAAATGAGCAAATTATTTTAAATAGCAATTTTGGAGACAGTGTTGTGATTTTTACCACATCTCTACTATCTGTTATAATAATGAACTACTCTGCATTTTATGGATCTCAGTTTATGTTTAGCCATTTACCATTAGTGGTTTTATGATAACAAGGGAGCGTGGACAAATGGATCCAGTTGTTTGATTGATCCAGGATCTCTCTTATCATTTACACATATGACCTTAAATCTTTTCATGATAAAGTCTGCCTTACTCACAGGGGATGAGGCGCCTGTAGTCTGTGGCTATGCATTGAGCAAGGTGGTTGTGGGCGTGGCCTGTCTAACATTTACTGATAAGAAACTGTAATAGCTATGTTTCACTTTTGAAGCTATTGAGTTAAATGAAGATTAAGTAACGCACTTATCAGTGTAAATACCGGTGATGTGAATTACACCTGACACACTCATCTTTATAGATTAGATTAGATTAGATAATATAATGTTATATTATAATTCTAAATATAGAGCTAAATAATTTGATATAGTTTGTGAGACAGACAAAAAGACAAACATAGAGACACAGACACAGGGAGAGACAAGACAAAAACACAGACAGAGAGACAGAGTCACAGGGACAGACAGACAGCCAGAGAGAGAGAGAGAGAGATAGAAACAGACAAAAAGACAGACAGGGAGAGACAGACAGAGAGGGACAGAGAGAGGGAGGGTAGTGAGAGCAAGAAATATAGAAAGAGAGATAAACAAACAGAAAGAAAGACAAATGGATAGACAGACAGAGAGTTAGACGGGTGGTATGTGAGAGAGAGATCAGAGACAGACAGGTCAGTCCTCCAGGGTTTTGCATTAGCGTGCTAAATTAAAGCGGGTATTAGCGTAAATCACTTCTACGATTTCAGGCTGTGAGTAAAACTCTGATTTGCATTTCACTCAGCTCTTTAAAGAGAAATTAATTCCCTTGTGAGAGAAAAAAAATACACTGGAAGCCGAATCAGAGTGACGCGCACAGGCTCGCTCTCTCCTCCAGGCGGAATTAGCAAACAGCTAATGTTTGCATCCACAGACTAGTGTTAGCATTAGCATTCTTAGCCATGTTACTCGGTATTGACTAGATATGAGATACGAAAAGAAAATCCCATAATTCACTGCAAAACAGAATATTGTTTGTATTTATTTATTTATAATATAATGCATTTTGATTAAACTAATACATTTGAAAACTCTTAGCGTTAAAAACAACTCCTGTTAAAAGCATGTGTCACTTAATAGGAAATACATAAACTTAGTGATCTACCGCTAGCTAACTAAGAACTCAGAACAAGCAGCTGTCGTTTCAGTGCATTATTGAACTTTATAGATAGCTAGCTCTTACATCGTAAAGAGCTGGCTATCCACTGTGTGTTAGCCAAAGATAAATAATTAGCTTGTTAATAGGAATTATGTATAGCTAGCCCTTGGCTATGGCTTTATTTTAATATCTAGTTAATGTTCAGTAAATAATACTAGTATTAACAAAACAAATCTATATAAAAAAGAAAGGTTTTGTCTATACATTGTACAGAACTCGCTATTTTAATGATATCTTTATGTTTCATGCATTGGAGGACCTGAAATCAGTGATTTCGCCATTTTTTGTCAGAGCATCACACAAAACTAGCTGGACAGAATTTAACAAACCGATTATTTGCCTGAAGTTAAATTTTTGCCATAAATGAAATCAAAATGTTTAATAGAAGTGAAGTTATGAACAGTTATGTACAAAGTACACGGAAGACACAGAAACAACGGTAATGCCGTCAAGCCTCCAAAATCCTCAAGAAACAGACATGAAAGTGCAACAGCATGGCTTACTCCAAAAAAAGGAAAGTAGACTATGAAAACAAAACCTGCAAAAATGAATGGGCAGATCAATTAATGTTTATTCTTCCTGCGTGAAGTTTAAAATAGTTTGTCCTATATGTAGGTGAAACACAGATCATTAGAGCAAACATATCTGCAGCAGTCTGAGGTGGGGGCATGTAAGATACCTAAACTGAGAGTGTAAACAAGGCATAAGACACTTAACCTTACAAAATGTAATTTCTTTATATTAATAAGTTAGGCAGAATGTGTTGTGGGCTTCAACCTGAAATAATAATTATTTTCTGATTAAATTAAGGCCAATGAACTTATTTTTAGCTTTAACCTTTAAACTATTTCCAAAAATCTTTTCCTGTTAATGACTGGTACTTCAACTAGCAAATTAATAAAGTGTTCTTTAGCTAGCTGGCTAATGTTTATCAAGGCGCTACCCTGCTAATAATGAGATATATAGAAATTTCTGCTGGTGTCTGTGTTCAGTTCGGTTTTAGAAGTTCAGTTCTAATAAATTATTATTTTTTCATAATGAGTTCTTATCTGGTTCTTATTGGTTCTGAAGCAGTCCTAAATGGTTCTGTTGTGTTTCTCATTAGTTCTAATGTGGTTCTAATGTTTTTTGATGGGTTCTAATGTGGTTTTTCATTTCCAGTGTGTTTATGATGAGTTCCAATGTTTTTCTGATGTGGTTCTCTTGTTTTTTTTTGTGTGTGTTTTTGATGAGGTCTGATGTGGTTCTGATGATATGTAATAGTCTGGCATTGTAATGGTTTCTAATGGTTTCTAATAGTTTTCTAATAGTTACAAATTGTATTACACCCATGAAGGATGGCAATGGGTTTTAGTGGCCTTAAATAATAATTAGAACATCCATAATGAAAACAATTACTTATTTCCTGATGAATTGTTCAAGAGCTGCACCAGAATTTAGATTACTTTTCTCAGAATTGGAATTCCTTTTTATTGTTATCTTATTACACCACTGCTGAGTCCTGTGTTCTAATTGGTCAGATGGTATTGATTAATTCTTTCTGACAGTAGCATAGGTTTATATGAATTAGTTCATTTTGATATGTTATTGTTTCTATAGTAACGACTCATCCACACAGACGCGTACAGTCAGATTAATAAAGTAAAATGTTCTCAAAGTAATGAGATGTTTGTTTCAGTAACATGAGTGTAAAGAGTCTCCAGTGTGAGCACTGTGAAACAGTCAGAGGTAAAGCTGTAACTGTGATCTTCTAACTAATGAATAAAACCTCTTATTTTTCTAAATAAGCAATACAATGATTTATTTCTTTTTTGTTGTTTCATTTAAGTATAATGCATTTATAAATCCTTAGATATTATAGTGAGAGTAAACACTATGTTGCACTAAGTTCAGCAATTAATTAAGGCTTAATTTATTACAGGTGAAATAGAATCAGGATTAAAAGAACCTTTTAATAGATTCGTACAGTGACTTATAAAAAAACTAATTATATGGGAAACCAGACTGAAACTTGCAGCATCTCAAATAAACAGATGATCTCTATATGTGTGTGTGTGTGTGTGTGTGTGTCAGGGTAAAGAATCAGTCCTTTTTTTCCAAGGGCCTGATTTGCATTCACCTCCCACACACAGCAACACACACATTCACACACGCGCACACACACACACACACACACACACACACACACACACACACACACTTAAACAGCCAACATGAACGTTTCACAATATCCTGATAGCCGCATGGCTTCTTAACACAGAGTACACATTTATCACTTTAGTGTTTTCATGGCAACGGACATCACTGCAAAAAAAATCCTTGAGTGCTCAAAATGAAGACTACGATGGCAGCTTGTTGTGCGTCAGTACTGTGCATATTGTTTATTGTTAATGAATAACAAACTGCCTCAGGATACAAGGAGAGTGAGAATGGGTCAAGGAGCGACCGCAGAGTAGCTCCAGCTGTGAGATCACCTGTGATTAATTTACGGTATTTTGTATGACAGATCTTAAAAGTAAAGCCTTGTGTATCAGTTTTAAGACAAACTAACTTAACCAACAACTGGTTTAGACATCTTTAATCAGAGATGTCCTGCACTGATACACACATTGACAGTGATTAGTCATGATTTATCATGAGGTCATATCAAACCCATGGAGCGTAAAGCTGGCATTATATTCCACAGAATGAAAACGAAGTTGGAGGAAAGAGACAAAATAAGCGAAACTGTACTATAGTTTAAAAGTGACTCTTTAAGGTGTACTGGTTTGTTAGACCTTGAGGAAAGAAAGAACTGACAGTCAGACCTTGACATGAATATAAACTCAGTTCTTTTCATTAGTTGTGTGTCTCTGTTTGAAAAGGTGAAGTGTGTAGTAAAGGTGGAGGCCCGTGGTTTAGTGTAAGTACAGAACTAGATCGAGTGTGATTAAAGTGACATCCAGGTGAGCTCCTCTGACTGATCCTGCAGACCTAAGAGTAGTCTAAGTACACGGCACTGAGATTCTGATGCAGGAATACACAAGATTAAAAACGCCATGAGTTCATGTTGTTTTGGTTTCTGTTTGGTCTTAGCCCCTGTTTCTGTAATTTCCGTTTTTATTTATATAGCACTTTTAACAGTGGTCATTGTTTGCAAAACAGCTTCACAGAATTTTATGGAAATTACTATGTAGGGTGTGAGAAAATATTTATTAATCATAATTGTCAATCAGTCCATGATGAGCTTTTAGGGCGATACACAAGGAACCCATGCTCATTTGGGTGATAGCAGCAATTGATCTGCAGTCAGAGTGTGTGTTAGGAGGCTGGAAGTTCGGTATAACAGGAGAGGTGTTTAAATTGGCGTCCGCTTTTGTTATTGGGGGCTCAGGTAAAAAATGTTATCTTGAGTGTCTAACTCTTAAGTGACTACAGTCATAAGTCATCAGAAAACAGCTCCATGCATGAGCCGAGACCAATACCATCTTCATATTCAAATGGAACTATCCCCAGTCACCACACGCATCCCAAGCCACAAGCGGCTCCATACGACAAGATCCAGAAGCGGGGCACAATTACGAGTCTGACAGGTTTGAGGGGCAAAGGGGGTCTGAATCACTGGCAGATTTGTGTCCTGTTGGTGTTTTTTAAGTGTTCTGCATGACTTTGGTTGCTCCCTTGTAATTGTGCACATCTGAGTCAGGTTCCCAATTTTCTACATCTTGCTTTGATGCTCACTTATTTTCTTGATTTCTGATTATGGATTATTCTGCTATGCTGATGCCTACCTGTGTCCTGATCTCTCAGTATACACACAGCTTACTCACACCAGAGACTCCTTCCACGGAAGGTATTGAAATAAACAACATCTTACTTCAAGGAAGTTTCACCATTTCAGTCTGTATATGATCAGTGCAGCATGCGCTGTGAAGAAGCCGTTACTATGAAAACGATAATGTATCACTAGAGTTAGATCTGGTGTTATAAAGAATTAATTAAACTTCTGACCAATCATGTATTGCAGTATCTGTATTTTGAGCTAGATGTTGAAATTTACATAAAAACCTCAGATTTTTTTTTTAAACCAGAAAAAATGCTCACAGTGTGCACAATTGCATTGCTAATACATGACAGTGTGGCCTTGACAGAGCGCTATTGGAATTGTTTGTGATCCAATTGGCAGGGAGATGCTGCCAGGCACAGGGGAGGAAGGGGGAAAAAGAAATCTCCTGACCCTGAAAAACAGTGTACAATTAGCGAGCGCGGCGGGAGAACGGGTGACGCGGGAGACGCTAGACACTTTTGTGTTCGCACTGGGAGGACGTTGTAATGAAAAGGTCACGCCACCATTGTACAGTGCTCTCACAGCCATGAGCTTTTTTTTAAATAAATAAATACTTGGTGGCAGGACCTTCAAGAGCGGTGGCTTTAATGAGAGCGGAGGAGCCGAATAAGCGTCCACGGGCAGCGCTAATTTGTTTTAGGTGTGCTCAGAATAGATAAGGATGAATGTGTGGCCTTCCAGCCCCTCTCTTCCTCCTCCCTTTTCCACCACAACCTTTGCTTCCCTGGAGATAACGGCGCATGCTAGCAGCCAATCTCAGCGGGGGAGACGAGAAAAGCGAGGAGAAAAAAGACAGGAGGGAGTGAAGGCGATAAAAAAAAAAAAGAACGAAAGAAAGGCCTGAGGGACAGGCAGCCTCAGATATGCCGATTGGTGGATTTATTCACGCTCTAAACTTGCAGGCTAATCTAAGCGACATCTGAGACGGAGAGGGAGAGAAAAACAAATATCCGAGTCGCATAACGAGTCTTAGACCTAAAGGCCAACCTTAAGCTCCTGTCAGGGCCATGTGAGATTGCTTAATTATGCCAATCTCAGGCTCTGGCACTGACGAGACACAAACCACCTCTCCCCTCTCGCTCCCTGTAAGCTGTAGTCTACGACTAGAACGCTCGTCTCAGAGACTGTGTGTGAAAAAAACTGTAAGTCACACAGATTCAATCAAAGCAGTAGAAATTGCGAATAAAACGTTAAAAATAATATTTGCTTTTCCAAAAAAAATTTCGTTTTAGTTTAGTTTTTTTCCCCCAGTGTTGCATAAACGTTTTGCCTCTTGATGCATAAAAAATGCAGAAATATTATTTCACCTTTATTTTAAATACAGCCAAAATATATAAATTATATAAAAACAACAAAAAAACTTTAACAGTAACATAGAATCGAGTAGGGAGGATGTACTACAAAATCACACACACAAAACGGGCATGGGGCAGATTTTATATAAAACGGGCGGAGTACATCTAAAACAGGGGCATGTGTCAGTTGCACGTGAAGGGTGGAGCTTATATAAAACAGGAACATGTAGGTTACACACAGGGATGGAGTTCATCAAAAAACAAAGGCAGCGCCACCATCTGACAGATTAATGTAACCACCTGACTCTAAAATGTATACTCACACACACACACACACACAAACAATGTGGAACGTGATTCAAGACCAATATTAATAATATAAAAATGAAATTGTTCTTTAATTATACTATATTGTCCTTTAAAATTCAACAAAAATTAAAGAACAGCAGCAGATTATATCTGACATTATAAAAATGAGATGTTAGCTTTACAGATCAGTACTTGGACAGATGATCACCTGCTTCCTCGGACACTCCTAACACAATCTTTTTAACGGCTGCTCACGCACCTCTGCCAGGGGGTGGAGTTGACATGCTTGGAGATAAATGTTATCCTATGGGAACTTAGCCACACCCATGATTAGCTATTGTCACTGTGATTGATGTGGGAGAGCAAGTAACCTCTTCCCCCTGAGAGCACGGCCAAACTCGCTCACTAAGACTCGTTACTAATCCTCTGGAGTAAAACTTGCCATCTCCAGAGCATGAATGCTTTTGTGTTGCGTCATTCACGAGCCAAGTAGTCAGTATTTTCTATCCATGATTCTTTTTTCAGGTTTAAAGATGAGTTTTTGTGTTAAAGATCTGTTAACCTCAGAGGTGTGAGTTACACACAGGACACTTCTGTAGTGCACTGAAGCAGCCACATAACCCGGCCAGGAACTAACTCGTGATGAATTAGAAGCTATTTGAGATCGGATCTGAGTGTGCGTGAGAGAGATGTGAAAAAAAAATATTAAGGTATGGAAACTAAATTACTTTTGAGGTGAATATTAGCATCAGAAAAATGCTATTAAACAATGATAGGAATATTATTTTTGCTGTGTGGCGATTTTCTTTGTGTGTAAAAGCAACACATGCTTATTGTTGTTATTAATATTCAAACACATTCGAATACTGCTACACAATCCCACCACACAACCTGTGTGCTTCTTGAGCATGTTAAGACCTCCAAAAACACATACAACCAACATGTACACAAAGCACACAAGTTCTTAGCCATTTTTTGCCATAAATTTAAGGTCTCACCATGGCTGAACTGTTTAAAAAGATTAATATAGTTGCAAGCAACAATGAGCGGGCCCAAGTACCTGTACCATTGCTGGGCGGGTGCACCACGCAACCTGTGTATTTTTTTCAGCATGTTAAGACCTCCAAAAAGCCCTGGGAAAAAAGCATCACACTATGAAGTCACTCAATGTGGTGTCACTCAATATTATGTCATTTAAGGTTTTTGTACCATTATGACATAATGTCTTATAGAACCATATAATTATATATAACTGAGGAATTTATTAGTAATTTTTGCCACAAGTTTAAAACCTTCCCATGGCTGAACCATTAAAAAATATATATATATAGTTGCAAGCAACGATGAGCGGGCCCAAGCACCTCTGCCAATGCCGCCCCGGCGCACCATGCGACCTGTGTGTTTTTTGAGCTTGTTAAGACATTGGATGTTGAGAAGCCCCAGATTCTGGGAAAAAAATCATCACACTATGAAAATGATGTCACTCAAAAACTCATGAAGTTATTAGCCAATTTTAGGCATGAGTTTTCGTGATGTGACTTTTCTATGAGTGATGTCACTCATATTGAGCTTGTTAAGATTCCCATTATGACATAATATCTCATGCAACTATATAATGATAATTATATATAATTAAGAAAGGTATTACCCACCTTTTGACATAAGTTTAAGGCCTCACCACAGCTGTACTATTTGAAAAATCAAAAATCATGATGGGCCTGGTTTGGTGGCAAGTTTCACATGCATATATGCATGTGTTTATGTGCTATGCAGCAAAGTATCCTATAAGATAAGGTTACTGCTGCATTTGGATGTCTGTGCGATACCTTTCAGACATCCAAATGCAGCAGATTCCAACCTGTGTTCTAATGACTTCCATGACTTTGAGCATGTGAATACCTACAAAAAGGCCCGGATAAATAAAAATATAATTGCAAGCAACTATGAGCGCACCAGAAAGGGAGCATCACACTACAATTTCACTCAATGTGATGTCACTCAATGTGATGTCATTCAATGTGATGCTCAATTTTGAGTTGAGTAGAGCCCATGACATGCAATGTGAAGGGTGTTCAGCTCAGTGAGATCTAAATGTGCATGTATACAGTACGTGCTAGTGTGCATGAGGTATGTGCCACACCCATGACCCAGCCATTTAAGCATCCTAATAGTAGCAGATTCCAACCCATCTGTTGATTTTCAAGATTTTCGAACATGTTAAGACCCTCAAAAAGCCCCAGATGCTGGAAAAAAATCTATATAGGGGTTGGACAATGAAATTGAATGAAATAAAAACACTGGCCAATTTAGTGTTGGAGGTTTCATGGCTAAATTTGGTGGCCAATCTTCATTGATTGCACATTCCACCAGTAAGAGCAGAGTGTGAAGGTTTAATAGCACAGTTTTGCTTGAAATATTGTAATGCACACATTATGGGTGACATATCAGAGTTCAAAAGAGGACAAATAGTTAGTGCGCGTCTCCCTGGCGCATCTGTGACCAAGACAGCAAGTCTTTGTGATGTATCAAGAGCCACGGTATCCAGGGTAATGTCAGCATACTACCAAGAAGAACAAACCACATCCAACAGGAGTAATTGTGGATGCAAGAGGAAGCTGTCTGAAAGGGATGTGATTGTATCCAAAAAACATAAAACCACAGCTGCCCAACTCACTGCAGAATTAAATGTGCACCTCAACTCTCCTGTTTCCACCAAAACTGCGCCACAGGGTCAATGTACATGGCCGGGCTGCTATAGCCAAACCTTTGGTCACTCGTGCCAATGCCAAACATCAGTTTCAATGGTTCCAGCAGCGGAAATCTTGGGCTGTGGACAATGTAAAATGTATTGTTTTCTGATCTACATCTAGGCATTTGGCAGACGCCCTTATCCAGAGCGACTTACTTTTTTTTTTTCTCATTATACATCTGAGCAATTGAGGGTTAAGGGCATTGCTCAAGGGCCCAACAGTGGTAACTTGGTGGTTGTGGGGTTTGAACCTGGTATCTTCTGAACTGTAGTCCAATGCCTAACCACTGAGCTACCCCTGCCCCTGATGAGTCTGATGAGTTCACCTTCACTGATGAGTCTGATGAGTCCACTTTCACTGTCTTTCCCACATCCGGGAGAGGTACGGTGTTTAGAAGCCCCAAAGAAGCATACCACCCAGACTGTTGCATGCCCAGAGTGAAGCATGGGGGTGAATTAGTGATGGTTTGGGCTGCAATATCATGGCATTCCCTAGGCCCAATACTTGTGCTAGATGGGCACGTCACTGCCAAGG
>JAOVVA010207076.1:2084-20773 GCA_028565275.1 Leiocassis micropogon | reverse complement strand
GTGTGTGTGTGTGTGTGTGTGTGTGTGTGTGTTGTTCTGGAGGCTGTAAGATTTATCATTTTGCTTTTTGCCCAGATTTTTTTGATTCCTGTTGATTTGCACGCCATAAACATTTAATCTCCACAGAAACTGAACACACACACACACACACACACACACACAGAAGGCTGCAGCATGTTGGCCCAATACTGTAAATTTGATCATAAACTGTCTTTTTAACTTGACATTTAGCTTCATGAAGGAAATCCTGCGGAGGCTGTGATGAGAGAGAGCGAGAGAGAGAGAGAGAGAGAGAGATGAATAGACGAGGAGAGAGAAGTCACCTCTCGGCTGACGTGAGATCAGGCTTGTGGGATTTTTTCAGGGATTTGAGGACTTTAACTGCAGTTGATCTGAAGCTGAACTCACTTTTCCTTCTTGTGAACTTTTTCCTTGTTTAAAGTGCAGGCTGAAGTTCTCAGAGCTGCCCAGTCTGACTCTAACGTTCTAGATCGGATTCTAGGATCTGTTTTGAACCATTTGCAAAACCCGCAAATCACTTCATCATCAGCCTCGCCTCTTCCTTTCTCTCTCCACGTAATAAGACAATAAAAAAGACAGAAAAATTGACTATCTGTCCTAAACAAGTGGACATAAAAACATGAAGCTATAGCTTTCCGTCTGGAACTGGAGACTCCTTCATTGCATGTTAAACAAAAGACAGAAATCAGTTTATCATCATCAGAGTATGCACTATGAACATCCCTGTGAACGAGCTGTTACTATGGAAACGATAAGACACATTAATGTAAACCTGCACTACTGTTAAAGCCACAGTTATAGAGAATTAATTAAGACCTTCTGACCAATCAGAGCGCAGGACGTAGCAGCGTCCAGGAGGATGAAGCGCCGTGCAGGTTGTTATAAATAATGTAAATAATCAATTCCTCAAATTCTCTCATTAATACCTGCGTATAGGAGAGAGGAAGTTCTCACTGAGAGAGAGAGAGAGAGAGAGATAGAAAAGGGTGAGAACGATAATGAGGAAGGGGGAAAATTTCTTTTATCTGCTTTTAACAGGACTGACACCGCCGAGCTGAGCCTCCGGGTTTTAAAGGAATCTTCAGATTTTACAAAAACTTTAGCTGGATCTGGATCTGTAGACTCCTGCTGTTTCACACCATCCCACAGCACACACACACACACACTTTCTCCTCTTTATTTTACTTTTTGACTTTTTTAAACACCTAACCAAAGCAATCAGGTGCAGTGGAGTGTTTTAGAAAACCAATTAAATCCTCAGGGGTTTTAATCAGTTTATTTAAAAAAGGTCCAGATCACAGTTCTAGATCACGAATTACGGTTCCCAGACATTTCAAGCAGGGCGATATAATCTTATACCATTTTATAACTTTCAAACTCTGATTTGAAGCAGCTGAAATATGAAAACGTTCTGGATTTCTGGATCCAAACTGGCCTGAGATTGGGACGTTCCAGATTCAGAGCATCAGGAGGTTTTAGATTAAATCACGTCTGTGTTTACTGCTGTAAAGGAACGTGTTATAGAACCCCAGTCTGGGGAAGGAAAAACCATGTGCTAGGTTCTAGAGCATCAGTTTGCCCACTGAACTCAGAGAAAGTGAGAGTTCGATAAGTAGATAACCGAGCAGGAGGAAGGAGAGGACAGTGAGGACGCTACAGAGCGAGAATGAGCAAAAGTGTTTACTCAGGCGTGAAGGTCTTTCGGGTTCTGAAGAGATTAAGAGACTGAAGCTGGATCCTCAGAGATGCTTCTTTACTCGAAAAAGCACCAATGGTCAGTTCAAAGCTTTCACACAGCGGATTGTTCCAGATTGTTCTAGACACTAAGGTTTTCTAGATTATACATATTTGTGTTTTGTTTTCCGGTTGTTGTTTTTTTAGGCTGGGTAAAAGATGTTAACTGGCTGAAGGTCGGGGTAAATGTTCTGCCTGTGTTCTAGAGCGATCCTGATATTCTAAAAATATAAAAAATTATTTTAGATCAGTTTACTTATAATTAGAACCTAATCTAATCGATAGTTATATCCAATTACAATGTTTGGGGTAGTAGAGCTTTCCAGAACATCATCTCGGAAAACCTTTTAATATATTAAGTTGACATCAGGTCATTATCCTGTTAGTGTCTACAGTATGTGTGTGTGTCACATGATTGTTGGAGGCTATCAGTCTAAAATTCATATTTGTTCTAGATTGTTCTACTGGACAGTTTTTTAACGCACATGTTTATTTGTAGATCGTAAAATCCGAGCAAAAGGCTCTAAAATAACATTCTGGCGTAAACAGATTCCTGTAGGCGACTGTGTTCTAGATTTTTATGACTAGTTGTGTTTATTTTAAGAGTGTGAAACTGAGACCACGGTTAGATGTGGCTCTGAGAGAGCAGGGGTGGTCTTGTTAGTTTACATGTTTTTGTTTTATGAGACTTTAACATGGCTGGCTTTGGCTGAACTTCTCAATACCAGATCTGGGCTCTGAGCCGTCACTAAACAGGAAATAGTTTAAACTAGATCCTTTAGAGCCGATGTTTAGTTTCTGGAGACGAGGCGAAGGGGAAACCACAAGCTTGAGGGTTTTCCATCTTTTTAAAAATCGCTTCTGTAGCACACGCTCAGGGAATACTGTAACCTTTAAAAATAGATCGACCTTAATCACTCCGCAGTTATTAAAGGAGGGATTTGGACAAGCATCAAACGCTACCCTTCCTGCTAAGGCAGCGGATCAGCCGGGACATGTCCCACGTCCGATGTAAAGTGCTTTTTATTTTGCACAGACGCTATGAGTCTCGTCCCCTAGAGCGTGGGACTCGACATTATTTAGAAAATCTTTTTTTTTTTTTTTGCATAACTAATCATAGACAAATTATAACGTCTAGCCGTATGTAATGCAACGCTACGGAAGTGAACAAATACATCATGGTACATACCATAGAAACTTTTCATGTCAGAAAAGTGTACTTTCACATCACTCACCACTATGTCAATAAGAGTTTGTTCTAATTTCAGGACAATCTTATTATTAATATTAATACAGGAAGGCGGGGTTTAAAAGAGGGCGTGTCCTAAGCTGTCCTGTTTGTTACTTTGGTTCTCAGGATCGACAAGTGTTTAAGATGTATGGTGAATACAAGAGATGCTGCTTAAAGTTGTTTAAAAAACATTGTGGGCTCCAGGTATATACGGTGTGATTTAGTTCTATTTATCTCCGGTGAATGTTACAGATTTGTTCTTCACACATCATGCACACACACACACACACACACACACACACACCTGGTGTCATGCTGAATCTATAACCTTCTTTTCCACCTTGACTTCGAGAAAGCAGGGGTAAGGTGTCAGGGATGGTCTATTCAGGTCCCCGAAAAGCAGGTTAAGGTCAGAGTGTGTTATTCAAGCATGGACACACCAGTATCACATTCCATCCCATTAAACTTATTATAGGTTCTCTATCCAAGTTCTCCCAACTCTGGGTTGGTGATCTCAGGTCTCATTTCATTTCCAAGCCAGTACAGGATTTATGTGACGAAAACAGGCAGTAAAGCATTGCAGCGTGACATGGCACTGTGACACTTTCCTTCCATCACTCTTCTTTTCCGTTCTTTTGGTAATACATCATCAACATATTCTAGCATATTCCACCTCCTCTTTTCCCCTTAGCATCACTAGTATATCATGCCACGCCTCCACTGGCGAACGTTTATTAAAGTACATCTTCTGAAGAAACGCAACACAGTTACAAAACTACGAGAGGAACTGCTAGTATTAGCAAATTAGCATTAGGTTTAGCATTCACAAATCAAGTCAGCAAAACAATCCATGGATGGACTCCTGGATGTGAAGCTTAATTACCAGATCAGGAGACACTCAGGGATTTAAATCATTGTTTACCATAGTGTTGACCGTGCACCCCTAGTGGGCCATGAGATGCCAATTTTATAATTAAGTTTAAAATGAGCTTTTCTGCTGTTTCTGATTAAGTATTGAAATTTAAGCAGTAACTAAAAACTAATAAACCTAAACAACAAAATATTCTTTGTTTATCTTAGTCTCGTTTCTCAATCAGAGCTGAGATTAAAAGTTTGGGTGGGATGCAGATGTTCACATTGATTAAGTTTGGGAGTGGGTGCTTTAAATAACGCTGCTGGTTGGAAAAACTACATCACCTGGACACCATAAACAGAGCATGACTGAAATGTCCAATAAAAATTATGACACAAGCAGCCAAGGAATGCTGGGAACTGAAGTCCTGAAAGTCCAAAGAAAAATCTGAACAAATACCATTTTGGAGTTGTGGAAGGGAAACATAGTCCTTAATGTCTATTTTAAGTTCTGGAGCTCATAACCAGGATGAGAGACTGGGTCTCGTTGAGAGAAATGTCCTGCCGGGTCTTCACCAACACTATCCTGGTTGTTCTCCAGGGCGTTTGCTCCCCAGCTCTGTTGGATGCGGCTCCAGGTGGTTGACTTTTCACCTCCAGAAGAGGATATCTTGTGGTAAACCATCCGTGTTTACTCTGGTGAAGTATTCTCTTGTCTGTTGACTCTGACACCAAAACACCCGCCGCATCCATTGTACTTGTTATGTATCCATTGTACCAATATGAATTATTGTGTTTTTACCAAATATTTAGTGACCTGACTGTCTTATTTCACAACGTACTTTCTGATTAAACACTGGACACGGTACAGATCCTGGAACAGTGTCCGGAGTGTACAATAGGAAGCACTATATCTGAGCTGAAAGAAGTCTCCAAGGTCTTTGTAATAAACGAAGAGTTTATCTGGGGTTTTATTTTTTCACGTTCCTGGCAGGAAACCTTTTAAAGGTTGAGGATTTTGTTGTGTCTGTATCGGCTTGTGCAGAGTTTGTTTGGCTCGACATCAGACATTGATTAGCAGGTTGTAATTATAAGCGTGCACATCTGTGTGTATGTGCGTGTGTGTGTGTGTGTGTCTGTGTCTGAGTGTGTGTGCTATGCACCAAGGGTGTGTTTGCATAATTTAAACGGCATTCTTTCATGTGTGAGTGTCCATGCATGCATGTGAACCTGTGTGTGTGTGTGTGTTTGAGAGTGTTCCTCGACACACCCCGACTCCACATCAAGCCACTTTTTTAGCGTCACAAAGATAAACATATGCTAAAAGGGTGTCTCTTCAGGAGCACGCCAGTCCAATAATCGCCCCCAGTCCGGGCGTGTGTGTTGATATTCCCCTTGTTAGGCTTGATCATATTTTGCAACGATGCTAATGTGGTTCAGCTAGCAAATAAAGGAGACGTATAGCGCGCGCACACACACATGCCACTGTGATATATCTCAGGATGACTAGCTGTCCGATGTCTAAGACTGTATCAACAGAACATAAGCTCTTAATGCCTTCTTGCTTTGAATGCTAATCACGCTAAAGTAAATACAAACATGGGTTTAAACGCATCATTAAATTCAGACTCGTGTCGTAAATCTCTCTTCTTCATGGTTTTATCTGAGATCAGGTTGTAAAAGAAAGTTTTTACAAACGGGAAAGCTTTTTAAAACGGAGTCATTAAACTCTTTTAATGTAAGCTTTTTTTTCTCTCTCAGGTCAGAGTAAACACTACGCAACTTTTAGCAATTAGCAAGATTGTGTATTTCCACGGCAGACATGTTACACACTGCATAATGCTCAGGACTTTAACTTTCTCGGCACGCCTTTGTCCTTTTTGTTTTATTCCTTTTTTTCCAAACGCTTAACTGCAGCTCGTGCGTTTCAGTCAGTCTGCCCGTTTGCAGCAGTTTTTTTCTTTCATTCTTATTTTTTTTTGTCCGTAAATTTGCTCAGGCACTTTTACAACATTAATGTCTGTACAATTAAAACACTGTAACGGTTGCTGAGGTGAAATTTTAAGACTCATTATGCCTGTAAAGTCTTTTATCAGTTACTCATTTCCTAGTGGAAGACGGAAATCTGGAAAAATCCTACTCGGATCGCTGTACTGTGGATGGTTATTCCATCGAATCCAAGCCGGGGCGAACAGGGCTCGGGGGTAAGCGCGAGCTTTCAGTACAACCCTGACTGGAAAGCTGGTTTACGTGTCCAAGATGCTATCGTAATAAATCTCCAGACTAGATAAATCCGTTCCACTTTGTTCTAGATGATATCTTAATAAATCTCCAGAATAAATAAATCTTTTCCACTTTGTTCTAGATATAATATTTTGCGCATTCATTTTTATTTACGTCTGGGTAACTTGTGTGTCTGAACATTTGTATGAAATAATCCAGGACTGGAAAGCTTTTGTTACAAGTCCAGAAAAACACAGAGGTTTGATCTAGATATTTGTGTGTATATTTGTAGGCAGTGGCGGGTCTGAGTGTGTTAAGGCTCTGAGCTGTATTTTATATAATATACAGTCAAGCCCGAAATTATTCACACCCCTGGCAAATTATTCAACCAGCAATTTATTATTTTTTTGACCGGAAATGACACTGGCTTCTCCCAAAAGATAATAAACCGATGTAAAAGAGACATCATTTTGGAAAAAAAAAATTTTCAGCTTTTATTTAGATTTGAACAAAAAGTGGCATGTGCAAAATTATTCATACCCTTTGCAAACTGTTACAGTCTATGGGAAAATCCAAAGTTCTATACCATTCCAAATAGTCGAAGCTGTTCTAAAGCCTCCTAATTACCCTGATTCATTGTGAACAGCTGTTTTAATCAACTCAACAGGTGAAAAACAGAAGCTCTCTGCTGTTGGTTTGTGGACGGTCATGGCTAAGACAAAGGAGCTCACAGAGGACCTGCGGCCGCGCATTGTGGCTGCTCACAAGTCAGAAAAGGGCTATAAGACCATATCAAAATGTTTTGTAATTGCCAATAAAGGCTTTTCTATTGATTATTGAAACGGGGATGAATAATTTTAGTCATGCCACTTTTTGTTCAAATGTAAATAAAAGATAAGTAATAATTTTTTCCACAATGATGCCTCTTGTACATCTTCTTATTATCTTCTGGGAGACGCCGGTGTCATTTCTAATCAAAACAAAAACTTGCTGGTTGAATAAAAGTAACTTTAGGTCATTTTAGGCTTGACTGTACATACAAACAGCTCTGGAAAGAAAATAAGAGATCACTGCAATTTACTCCAGAAAACTTCTGGAATGTCATTAAGAGGAAGATGGTGGGTCACAAACTGTCAAACAAAGCTGAGCTTTTTTTTTGGGGGGGGGGGGGGATAAAGTTTCCCTACAGCAATGTGAAAAACTGGTGGAGAGACAAAACACATGAAAGCTGTAACTGCAAATTGGGTTTATTATTCCACCAAATACTGATTTCTTAATATTATTTAGCCAAAGCATTAACACAATTTGTTTACAAATTATTTGCATTTTGTTTATTTCAGTTATTAAATCTCTGCAAATACTGCATGATCTTGGGTTATTTTGATGTGTTGTGATGTCATTTGCTTTAACTATACACCCTAAATAACAGTAGTTATAGTTCGAATTTAGGAGCTGTAGAGAGAGAGGGGGGGGGGGGGCATCTCGAAAAATTATAATATCGAGGGATTTTCCTGTAATTTTAGTTTAAAAGTGAAACACTCATATATTCTAGCTTTAAAGTGAAATATTTAAAACTTTTTTTTTTAGATTAATCCCTAAATATTGTTTCATAACAGTCTTGATCTTAAGTCACAAGTCCAGGTGAGCTCAGTTTCTTGCTGGTTTTTTGTCTTTGCTTTTGTGTTCTAGATAGGATGAACTTTACCTGAATACTCTATAAAGCACAGTCAGCATTTTACATTAAACTGAATTAATAAATTCTGTCTTATTATTGTAGGAAAAAAACTGTTTTGTGGGCATTTAGCTTTTTTTATTCCAGATTTTAAAATTTGTGTAAAACCTTAGTCTGGATCAATTCCTACCTCTTATTATTATTATTATTATTATTATTATTATTATTATTATTACGTCAAAAATAAAAGCAAACTTTTGTGTTATGAAGGAAGACTAATCCTCAGGACTGCAGGTGGGAACGACAGGTCATTCTAGAACATTGTTTAATAAAATCCAAATCTCTGGAAATTTCTCTTGTGTGTTCTAGATAATTGTTCCATAAAACACACACACACACACACACATACACACACACACACAGACTAGATTAGCTTCGCTCCTGTTAAAGAAACTGCTCATCTTTTTTTTTTACTTGCAAAACCACATTTGTAGAAAGATTTCTCTTGTGTTTTAGATTCAGGTCAATTAATCATTGAGGTGTGTGTGTGTGTGTGTGTGTGTGTGTGTCAAGACTAAAGAAATCCTGAAGCTTACAGCCACATTTTTATATAATTTTTATTTAGTTATTTTTGCATAAAATGTTTCTCTCGATCATTTCCCAGATCATCCTCACACACACACACACACACACACACACACACACACACACACACTCTCATTCCCCTGATTTTATGTGTCCTAAGTCCAGATGAGTTGGTTTAGATTCCATGTCGTTACACTGAGGCCTGCATGCAACCAGCTGCCTCTTTGTCATTCTTTCTTCTTTTCATTTTTTCTTTCACTCTCACACATGTCTTTTATGAGCATTTGGAAATTCCTTTTCATTCCTGCATCACCATCAGGAGCGTGTGAGGAGCTTCAGGGTGCGATACATGAGCCAATCTGCACGCGTCCTGCGAAGCCCGAACTAAAATATTACACTTCACTCAATGCAGCCATCTTTTCAGCTGTTGTATAAGTTCATATCTGTTCTTTGTGTGTGTGTGTGTGTGTGTGTGTGTGTGGGGGGTGGAGCTCCAGTGGAATAGTGTGCCTGGGCTTTCAGGTGTCGTGTGAACCTGGTGATTAAGGCACGTTTTGGCGGTAATATTTGTGAAGTCGATGCCAGCGCGCAGCTCACTGCAGTTTTAGCACGCGAAGCACGAGGAAGCGAAAACCGAACGTTTAATCTAAAACAGGACTCGAGTTGTTTAATCTTCTTCTTTCTTTTTTTCCATGGACGCTGCTCAGCTGTCGAATCTCGGCCCGCAGTTAAACGGCACAGTGCCGCTCGGGATCGCTCCACAGAATGGGAATGAGCTCGCGGTTTTGTTTTGTTTTTTTCCCGCGGAGCGATAGTGTTTGCGTTTGGCTCGGTGATCGGCCGCGTGAATGGCAGCTGCTTAATGGCGGCTTCGCCTTCAGCATATTAACATGTTACTTCTCAGCCCGAGGTGTGGGCACATAGCACCTTCATAGAAAACACCGGAAAAGTGCTAAGAGCAATTCAGAGACATTCAATTCTAATTAAGGTTAAAAAAATTGATTCATACAACTGTAAAAGATGACGCATACAGTACTTTTAACGATATTATTAAAGATTTTCAGGATGGAGATTAATATTATTCAAAGTTATTGCTGCTTTAAATGATAAATATTTATTTTCTAAAATGTTTATTATTTTTGAAAGTATGTTTATAGACAAAAAAACTAAAAGAATTATTTATTTATTTTTCGCTTGATAAAACTCTTTTAATTATTTCATTTTAATTAGGACAAAGATATTCCATGCTTTCAACTGTGTAAGCCCATGGTTTTATAGACAAGTGAAAAAAAGTAAGATAAAAAGAGTCACTATTCTGTCCAGTTTCTTACTTTGTTTTTGACATAACTTTATTTATTCATTTATTGGTTGAGAAAAAAAGAATTCCACATAAACTCTATAAAAGATGACAGAATGTGAATCCTTTATTTATTAATTATAAATCTATGTGAAATATCATATTTTATTATATAAATCAAATATTTAATACTAATACATTGAATAATGAAATTTGTTTGTAGAATATTAAAGTTTAATCTCAATAATAAAATAAGATTCTGGTATTTGTGGCACAGACCCTACAGCACACGCTTATCCCAGTTAAGAAGCTGGTGTCAGAGTGAAGGGTCAGCCGGGATATAGCGCCCCCTGGAGCAGACAGGGTAACCAGCATTGCCCAAGAGCTGAACAGTGGCAGCCTGGTGGTGCCGAGGCTTGAACCCCTGACCTCCTGAAGGATAACCCAAAGCATTTGAGCTGCCACCGCCCCCAACCCTCCGCGTCAGATTATTTATCCATTAACATCAGTTAAATCGCAGTCTTTTATTCAGGTTTTTTTTTTTTCTTTTTTTTTATCTTGAGGCCGTGCTTATGAGGATTTAAGTGCTGTGTGTCTGTGTGTGTGTGTGTGTGTGTGTGTGTGGTGTTTTGATGATGGTTTTCAGTAGTTCCATTTGACATCTTATTCGCTTTGTGGAGAAAACCCTCAGGAGCTGTTTTAAATTAAAGTCGGCGCTCTGAAGACATCTTCTAGATGTTTTAACGCATCAGGTTACACGATTCCAATGTGTGTCATCTTAAAGCTGCTTAAAGGTCTTTTAATAAGTATAATAAGTAGAGATGACATTTTCCCTCAGGTTGTTGTTTGACTGTACTTTATTATAATCACTGTTATAATTATTACTTTTCTGTGCTGTGTTGGTTTAATCCGACCCTTCGGTGGTAAGTTGAAATATCTCTGATATTTTGATATTTTTGTCCCCAACAATCATCTGTTTTGTTTGTTTTACAACTGTCATATATGAACCATGATCTCTGTGCGTATCGGTGTAATTTATGGCACCTATCCCAAAACCAAACCGGCTCTACCAAGAACATGACCCAACCTGAAGGGGTAATTGTGAGTGCATATTATTAAACACGTTTCTTCGAGCTGTTTGCATTGGCAATCACATGACCTACCTGTGTGTACCTGCCAAACTGTTTGTATTTTTAAAAACCACAAAAAGTTATGACTACACGTTTCAAGAAACAGAGAGTTTGACGGTTTAGCGAGACTTCCCTACAAGTCAATTTTATCTAAATGTTTGGATAGAAGTTCACTGGTTCTTTCAGATCGTAGCCGGATTTCAAAGTGCAAACCCACACAGAGGAATTTCCAGTTGTGTAGAAACACTAAACAATACATCAAACACAATAAAATTAGAGATGAAAATAAAACATGAAAAACATTCATAGTGTTCAAAAGTCAAAAACATTTCTAAATCTATAAAGTTGAAGTTTAAGATGTAGCTGTACATATACTAGTATCATTGTTTTTATCTAGTATTATAGAGAAAATAAATCAAATATAGCTTTCTAAAAAAACTCATCCAAAACATGGCCTAATTTTTAGTTTATAAACTGTTTAATGTAGAATGTAATGCAAATGAACCTTTTCGCTTCAACAAAACATTCACTAGTCCTGAGGAAACATGTGGCCCGAGTTCCTGTTTGGAACAGGTTCATATGATTCAAGTACAAACAAACTTTCTAGGAAATTGCTAGGAATTGCACAATTCTAAATGTATTTTTTAAAAAGGGTATAGATATATCTAGATGATCTCTTCCTAATATATACACACTATATCACCAAAAGTATCTGAACTTGTGTAACATCCAATTCATAATCCATAGGGTTTAATATGATGTTGGTTATAACAGCTTCAACTCTTCTAAGAAGACTTTTCACATGGTTTAGGAGTGTGTTTATGTGAATTTTTGACCGTTCTTCCAGAAGTGCATTTGTGAGGTCAGACACTGATGAATATTTTTGGCAATATAGTGTATTAAAAAAGAATAATAATTTCAGCGTGTCGTGCGTCACAAATAACTAAATCTTAATAAACTCCCTCCCTAAATACAGAAGCGATATCTAGTGATATATAAATAGACAATCTGTTATATTACTCTAAATGATCACCTGAACTTTAATTAAATAATACATTTTTACATTCTGAGTTCTGTCCATCTTTTTATAAGCTTTGAGTACTGAAAAAAAATGTACTGTTTTACACGATCAAGATCTGATCAATCGTTCTCTTGGGTTCTATTAAAGTTTATGATTTATTTAAAAAAAGCAATCTAGTTGATTATAATGCATTATTTTAATCTTTAAAAAGTCACACCCGTTCCACCGTACAGTCTTAAAGTTGACTCTAAAACTTTGGCTCGTATTGTAGATAAAGTGCTCTATAAATGCAGTTAAACTTTTCAGGGGTGAGGTTACAGTACACACTCCAAATTAGATTTAGAGTAAACTTTTAAACCTCTTGCTGATTCCACTTTGGGGATTTTTTTTCTGTAAACTTTTCCTGCCTCTGACGTTCCTTTTCAGCGTGCTGTGCCTCTGACGGAGCGTAAATGCTGCAGATTCTGCTTTTTTTTCTTTCTTTTTTTTTTTTTTTTAACCGAACGATAACTGACTGAGAAATTTCATTCCTCCAGACGCAGACATTCGGGATCCTGCGCGGTTTTAAAATACATGTTTATAAACCCACTGCGACACCGAACCTTCTGCAAATCGCTCATTTATAAGTGACATCACAATGCGAGGTTTGTCAGGGGTTTTTTTTTCTGATGGAAGGTTTGTCTCTCTCTCTCTCTCTCTCTCTCTCTGTCTCACATACACACACAGCTCACACTCCGTTCCTCCTGAAAAAGAGTCACCTGAGGTGTGTCGTGTCACATTAAACATTTGTGAAGCTTTGTGAGATCGGTTATTAAATCTACATCTGGATTTTGATAAATAAATCTTTTATTTTTCAACATGAAGTCTATTTAATTTCATTTGCCTAGGACACATAGTTACTCAGATATTCATATTTCAAATGATGTCAAAATTTTTGGGACACCCTGTAAATCTAAAAGTAAAAAAAGAAGAAGCTCAAAGCTTCAGGGAGAAAAAATCAGATCAAAATCAGATGAGGGATTAGAGAGAAGTGACGATAAGCTATGGAGCAAAACCACAAATCGCTGCTGAACAACATGATGGAAAACACACACACACACACACACACACACACAGAGAGCCTGGTACCAATAAAGAGGCTTTGATATGAAATGTTTCATCTGAAGACAAAGGCTGTGTGTGCAGCGGTGCCACGTAAAATCTTTTGAAAGTTCAATAAAAAGTCATTTTAAAAGTGCAGAAAGTCGGCACGTGCACTCAGGTGCAAAAGTTGGGACGGAGAAATGTACAGCAATGAGACATCTCGTATGGTTAAAACGCAGCTAAAGTTCTCGTATCCACCATCTGACTTTAGCTCTCGCACCGTCTCGGGCCTCGTTACTGTCGCGGTTCTTCAGCTCCTCTCGGGTTACAATGCGCCGTTATTTTAAATGTTATTTTAAATGCTATTTTAAATGCTACCGTGTCCTCGCTAGCCGCTTTCTGCTGGCCGGAGACCTTCTGCACACTGACATTTCTTCATTCTCATGAAGTGAGATACGAGCAGCTTAGAATCGGCTTGAAGTTTGCACACGTTGATGAATTTATGATACTTTATGATACATTTTTAATGTTTTATATATTAATCTGGCGTTTGAGAGAAAGGTGTCATACTGTACATGAAGGTGCCTTTTTATACAAACTTTTTATCTACTTTCTAGCATTTGTTTGAAAAGTTTTAAGCAGTGATTCCCAAATGTTAGCCTTTTCCCACCAAAGATTGTTCAGATCTTTAATTTAAGTGGTTGTTGGAGGGGGAGGCGTGGCCACACTCGATCATTAGGAGATCACATGACCGGGATACTTCCCTTACCTGTACTGTAGGATGGATAAAATAACTGACATGACACGAGAAAAACGAATCACATCCAAGTAGTCTGTATCCATTAATGTCCTGAGATCACATGACCAACTCGTTCAGATGTTTTAATGCACAAATAAGATCAGTTTATTAAACCATCATTTAGTTGTTAAATATCCTTAGGAGAAGAATTTCCAGATTTAATGTTTCCGTTAGTCTGTATTTGTTCTGTATTACACCTTAGTATAATCTCCTCTCTGTGATCTTTATTTTTTTATTTCAAATTTTAACTATAAAAACTAGGATGTCTTTCTTGTAGGATGATTTTTCAAAGCTTCCACTTCAAATTTGGCGTTAAAGTGACACGCTGTCATTAAGCTTATTGAGGAAAATCATCCGATTAGAAAGCCACTAAACGCAGAAGCTGTCCCGGACGGCTGCATTATAAAGCGGCGTGATTACGGAGGTTAATGAGTGACAATATCATGAGATGGTATTAATCAGCCTGCTTTTTCTCCCACCCATCACTGGGAACTTGACA
The DNA here is from genome assembly GCA_028565275.1 of Leiocassis micropogon. Lineage (NCBI taxonomy): Eukaryota > Metazoa > Chordata > Actinopteri > Siluriformes > Bagridae > Leiocassis > Leiocassis micropogon. Next base: position 6,626 of record JAOVVA010207076.1, on the reverse strand, counting down.
GGAGGGGCTGTGATTGGTCCTGATGCTTGACAGGGCTGTTCGTTGATTGGTCAGTATAAACTTTCCATCTCTGGTCTCCAGAATAAAGCATTAGTCTGTGTTTTAGATTGTGAGGGGGGGGGGGGGGGGGTGCCTTTTTTTTGGTCCAGTTTTCCTGTTCATGCTAATTTTTTTTTTTTTTTTTTTTTATCGGAGTAGAAGCAGGAGTGGCAGGAGAGACAATAACGAATTTCAGATAATTGAGTGGAAATCAGGCGTTACTTGTTAAATTTAAAAAGTATTTCTGAAAACGCTGAACGTTGCTGCTCACAGTTAATGTAATGAGATAGGAACGTTCCGAATGATGAGTGTTTAATTAGCGGTAACATCTAATCAATGCTATTATCTCGTTCTGCTGTAGAACTTCATACCTGTGAAATTTTAGCGTGCAAACATTACAAAGAATTCTAACACACGCTGTACTTTTATTTTTCTTTTCCATCATTTCTTATAAACCATTAGAACACCAGTGGGTTAGTTGGATCAGGTAAAACAGGATATCAGTCATTGGCTAGCTACACACTAATCAGCACACAAGATGACTGGTGAAAATAAGTGGGCGGAGAATCTTTAATTACTTAAGCAATTAGTTTTGAGTGACGTTTTGAAATAAAAAAATGAATAAAATATAAAAAACAAACAAAAAAATCCTCCTGGTGAATGGTGAAGGAGCCTGATGCTTGGTTTCTGTACTGTTTTATCTGAGTGTTATGTGCTGAACACATAAATGTTAGGTCATGTGTACTACTACTACTACTAATAATAATAATAATAAAAACTTAGTGGTTAAATTGTTATTAATTACATAAATATTACATTATATTAAAATCCTAAATAAATAAAATAAATACAAATTAACAATCATTTAATAAATATGAATGAAACATGAAAATGTTTAAACAGTAGTTTACAAATATTATTTTTCTTCTCCACCAAAGTGATTGTAAAATAATAAAATTAATAAAATTAAAATGTATATACTGCATAAGTATAAAATTTTAATATTATTCATAAATGTCATAAATAATAAAAATAACATTCAAGTTAAATATCTTACACGTAAGTGTGAACATTTCTAAGATGAAAAACATTAAACTTAAATATCTCAGATTCATTTGTATAGAAATATATGAAAATATACAAATATAGAAATAATCTAGAAATAAATATAGAAATTGAAATAAAAGGTAGAATTATTAAAATGATATGCATATTTAAAATTTAGAAAAATATACAAAAAAATTTAACATAAAAATAAGGTTAATGTTTTAAAAGAAATATTAAAACTCAAAATGCTAATTTAAAATTAAAGTTTAAATTTGTAAAAAAAAAAAAAAAAAATTAAATACTTTACATGATATGATATATCACTGTCTGTAATGATAAATGTAGTGTAAATTAATTAAGAAAAGGTTCCTTATACGCACTAGTGCCAGAACTCTACAGTAGGTTTCATTTAAGGTCCCCACAGAGGGGCAGGTAGGAGAACCAGAGGGAGAACCAGTAGGAGCTCTAGACCTAGGGGATATCTTTGAGCTGCATGTGTAGAACGAGGAGCTGCTGATGGGATGCTGTTGGGGTTTTTCGGGTCCTTCTGCTCGGATCGTTTAACCCAGGTCCTCGTATTCCGGTTATTTTCCGTGACTGGAAGCAAAAAGAGAAGAGAATCTCAGTTGCCTTTTTATCGTTGAGATGTTTTTTGACTGATTCATTGTCTCTGATATTCGCTTTGCTTATAACACAATAAAACGCAGTTATGAGCTTTTCTTAGCCTGCAAGCAACAGAGCAAGGATAAAGAACCTGAACATGTCTGGGCTTATGGTCACATGTCAACCGATCAACGCGTCTGGACTGATCCTCGCGTCTCAATTAATCAACACGCCTGATTGATAGATTGTCATCAGCTCTTAATTATTAACATGTCTCCAGTGATCATCATGTCTCATCTCAACACCTCTCTGGTGATCATGTCTAACCTCTAACACATGTGTTAACACGTCCTGACTATTAACACGCCTCAGCTCATCCACACGTCTTCGGAGATCATCACGTATAACCTAATCAACACGTCTCGATTATTAACACGCTTAAGCTCATCCACGTGTCTTCAGCTCTTCAACATGTCTCAGTCAATCTAAGTGTCTCAGCATGATTGTTTGAAATGTCTTAGCTGATCTACAGGTCTTTCCTGATCTGTATGTCTCAGCTGATAGATACATCTTGGCTGATCTCTCTGTCTCGGCTGATCTTTGTTTCTCGTCTGATCTATCCATCTCGGCTGATAAATTCAGCTTGGCTGATCCATACATCTTGGTTGTTCTATACACCTCTTGGCTGAGCTACTGTATACATCTTGGATGATTTAAACATAGATATACGTCTCAGTTTGATCAATATGTTTTGGCTAATCTACAAGTCTCGTCTGATCGACACATCTTGGCTGTTAGACATGTCTTGGCTGATCTATACAATGATAATCAAAAAGATTATAATTTAATAGGTAAATTAAATCAAATTGATTATCAATTATATACCAGTAAACTGGTGACAGGATCATGGGCACCAAAGACTCCCACATGCCTGACTGGTCTGATCCCACAGAGAAGCCAATGTAGCACAAGGTGCTGAAAAAAGTTTGTGCTGGGCCTGATAGAATGGTATCAGAACACTCAGTACATCACATTTTGCTGTAAAGCAGGCAGAGCTCAAGGTTTGTTGATCAAGTCTCCTACCCAGACCTCAATCCATTCAAATGTCCATGGGATGCACCAGACAGAGTCCCCACCTCACAACTTACAGGACTTGAATGCTAACGTCCTGGTGCCAGGTACCACACACACCTTCAGAGGTTTTGTGGAGTTCATGCCTTGATGGGTCAGAGCTGTTTGGCTGGCACAAGAAGAACCTAAAACCGAGGTGGCTTTAATATGAATGGTTTTACTGTTATGGTGGATCGATGTACATCTCGACTGATCTATAAGTCTGGGCTGATCTATACCTCTCGGCTGATCTGTACATCTCAGTGGATCTACAGTATATGCCTCGGCAGATTTAAATGTCCTGCCTGATGGATACATTCCAGCTATTACATACAATACAATGCAAATGTATTCACACCCATGAACTTCCACATTTTGTCAGGTTACTGTACAACTACAAACATAAATGTATTTTATTTCATAGTTTTATTGGGATTTTATTTCATAGACCACCACAAAGTGACGCATCATTGTGAAGTGGAAGGAAAATGATAAAAGGTTTTCGAAATGATTTACAAATAAAAAAAGTTGACACCACAAAGTGTGGCATGCATTTGTATTCAGCCCCCTGAGTCAATACTTTGTAGAAACACCTATTGCTGCAATTACAGCTCCAGGTCTTTTGGGGTGTGTCTCTACCAGCTTTGCACATATAGAGAGTGTAATTTTTGCCCATTCTTCTTTGCAAAATAGCTCAAGCTCAGTCAGATTGGATGAGGTGCATCTGTGAGCAGCACTTTTCTTGACAAAGATTCTAAATTCGTTCTAGGTCTGGAGTTTGACTGGGCCGTTCTAACACATGAATGTGCTTTGATCTAAACCAATCCATTGTAGCTCTGGCTGTATGTTGTCCTGCTGGACGGTGAACCTTTGCTCCAGTTTCAAGTCTTTTGAAGACTCAATCCATCATTCCATCAACTCTGATCAGCTTCCCTGTCCCTGCTGAAGAAAAGCGTCCCCACAACATGATGCTGCCACCACCATGCACGGTGTTAATTTTACGCCATACATAGCGTTTTACATTTAGGCCAAAAGGTATATCAGAGCACCTTCTGTGCCCCACCCCCGTCCACATGACTTAACGATGGCTTTCTTCTTGCCTCGTCCAAAAGGGCCAGATTTGTGGAGGTCACGACTAATAGTTGTCCTGTGAACAGATTCTCCCACAATGGGCCTCTTGGCTGCTTCTCTGATTAATGCTCTCCTCACCCGGCCTATCAGTTAAGGTGGACGTCCATGTCTTGGTAGGTTTGCAGTTGTGCAGTACGCTTTCCGTTTTAAGATAACAGATTGAACAGCGCTCCATGAGATGTTCAAAGCTTGGGATATATGTTTTATAACCTAACCCTGCTTTAAACTTCTCCACAACTTTGTTCCTGACATGTCTGTTGTGTTCCTTAGGCTTCATGATGCTTTTTGATCACTAATGTTCTCTAACAAAGCTCTGTGGGCTTCACAGAACAGCTGTATTTATACTGAGTTTAAATTACATATAGTTGGACTCTATTTACTAATTAGGAGACTTCTGAAAGCAGTCGGTTCCACTGGATTTTAGTTAGGTGGATCAGAGTAAAGAGGGGTGAATACAAATGCACACCAAATTTTAATTTGTAAAGCATTTGTAAAAATGTCCAAAGGGTATGGAAGTTCTTGCAAGGCACTGTAGAGCTCGGGCTGATCTATATATCCACGCTGATTGATGTGTCTGGGCTGATCTGTACGTCTCAGCTGATCTATATGTCT
>JAOVVA010207009.1:0-20928 GCA_028565275.1 Leiocassis micropogon | reverse complement strand
ACTGTTGCATTCCTAGGTTTAAGCCACATTCTGAACTTGAGACAACATCAGATGCATCTTACCTGAGCTATTGAGAAAAAGAACTGGACCACTGCTTAGGCATCAAAAGTCCTCTTTTTAGATAAAAGTAAATTTTGTATTTCATTTGAAAATCAAGGTACCACATAGAGAATTTATGGTCTATTGTTAAGAGTAAGATGGCTATCAAAGCAACCTGGTTTTCAGAAATGCCTAAGCAGTGCCACAGGCTAATTGCCTTCCATGACATGCTGCATTGATGTAGTAATTAGTACTAAAGGAGCCCTGACCTAAATAAATGAAGTATTTCTGGATTGTAAATCATTTTTGACTGTTCTTAGGAAATATTGTAATATTTTAAGATACTTCATGAGCTGTAGGCACTAATATTCAAAATGAAAACAAAGAAAATATGGAAAAAGGTTACTTTACATCTAAGGAAACTAGAATATGAGTTTTATGTTTTGAATTAAATTACAAAAAAAAGAAACAGTTTGACAAACAAACAAAAAAAAACTGACAACAGAGATTTTGCGTTCATATATTTTTCAGCCTTGCCAAAGCACCTCACTTTTGTGGCAAACCCTGTTCTGCACTGTGCATGCAAACTAAGAACATTAAATAATTGATAAGAAGAGCCACAGAAATACAGAAATAGGATGCAAAGCACATGGCGTCACACACACATAAACACACTGAAGCTTCTTGCCCAAAGCACTGGTTAATGAATTTAAGATTTTTCCCCCAATACAGTCTAATACAAATCCACAATTACAAATACAGTTCAATCTTACAATTCTTAAGGTACTACTCACGTCAAGTAAAATTCCAAGACCTACAGTAATTTCTGCTTAGGAGATATTTAACCTCTGGTGATGTACATGTTGTATTAAAACTGTTATATATAAACTGTTGTATATTCTCATTTAAGGGTGACTATTTTTTTGTAATTCCCCCTAATTTTTTATTTTTTTTAATCTCAAGCTGCTGCTTTCGCTTTTGAACTAAAAAATGTCTTTGGTCTCTTATTTATGACTTGTCTGCAAGGAGGTCGCTTTCATGCTTTGGGCTGACTCTTCTGTAGACTCCATTTTTCCTCACCAGGGGTCATTGATTGATTCTTCTTCCTACATCATTGGCCATTCTGAGATTATTTATGAACGTGAAATTGACTCAAATCCTGTAGATGAACAGATATTTTGAACATTAGACAGTTTTTAAAAATTTGACTTTAGAATATTTGTATCGCAAATTTGTAAACAGAATGCTTAAGCATTATTTAACTTGTTAGTAAAGTAAATGCATGTGACCATTATCAGTCCCGTTTGTCTAATGAGGCTTAAACATACGTGAATGATCAGGGAACTTTGCCTCCAGGGTCTACAACAGTATGATGCTGGCATTAACAGGGATTTGTGTGTAGCTTAACAGTCATTTGTAAAAGTTAAAGTACAAAAAAGTTTGAAAGACCCAAAAGAAATGCAGCAGTAGATGCAGTAATTACTAACAGGATAAACCAGAGTCCAAAACAGTCCCCATCTGTGTGAAATTGCTCTGGTGTAATGACCGATTTGTCTCCAAAGTCCTTTCTCAGGGTGTAATCCGTCTCATGCCTAACAGATGCAGAATTGTGGAAGAATAGATACAGTAAAGTGCTTATTTTATACACTGTTTCGAGGTGAACTAATCAGTATTCCAAGGAGATTACAAGAAGATGTCCAAGCTATTAGTTTTTTTTATTCTTAGATGCCCAATTTAAAATAGGCTCAGTAGACCTGCGGGCACTATTGTTTTTCTCTTTTTGTCTTTCCACTAGGAGCGGATGCAGTGCATTCCGGCACTGACGCGGTTGTCAGTGTTAATAGTTGCCCCTCTAGTCAATGCTTGTGTTTTTACCAGGTGTGCCTTTGCTAAAGTTTTGGACCTAGTCTATGAGATGCATCTAAAAGCAACAACACACAAATCAGCTGGCTACAGAGCCCATAAACTCTGAAATGGTGTGATTTTTTAAAACTTTTTTTTCTCTCATGCGCACAAGATACCAGTACCTGTACAAAATATAAAGTATATTTGCATTATATTGCAATTGAGTTTGCTCTATTGATTTATATTGCTTATTATGCTGTGCAGTACACTCTTGGGTTATATATTTATGTATGTTTTTTAATTGAGAATTATGTATTATTACAGTTATGTTTTATTATTTATAGCACTTTAACTTTTAGTTAGTTATCTGCCCAATTTCACTGTGGAGCGTTTGAGTGTACAGTGTGAGAGGGTGGAAGTATGACTTGTGTGGTTATGGGAAAGTGCAAAAGTTGGTCATATACTGTCTTACTGTTTTGGTGTAAAAGAAGATTGTTGCAAACTAAACTGTCTCCCACTTATTACCCACAGCCCAGGAGGTCTGGAGAACACTAAAAGACTTCAAGATATCTGGGTTACGATGTTTTCTTGCATAGCTCATATTCTAATTTCAAAAAGCAAATTAACTGTTTAGATAAAACAAAGCAAAGAAGGCTTTACGCAAAAGTCTAGCATGCCTTTACCTTATGCAGATAAATAACTTGTTTATATACGATAAAATCACACCTTTTGGGATTTTTGGAGCTGCGTAGGTAGCATTATTTTTTTAATTTTGTTTTACACAACAAGTATTTAAGAGAAATAAATAAAATAACTGAATAAGAATAAAATATCAGGCGCATAATGTATTTACATTATAATACAACACTAATTTGAACAAATTTTCTGATTTATATAAAAGTATTTGACATTTAAAGAAAGGTCTCTAAACAATCTGGAGGTTTAGGTCTGTTTAGGTATCCTCACATCAGGCCATTTGTCAAATTAAGTGATTGAAACATTAGAGATCTGGTTCTGGTGGAAATCAGGAGGTTAAAATCATAAGCTCTACTCTTTATTAATTTTTCCAAAACACAAGTTTTTATTTGACTTGTAAACAAAATGCGCTTTGCAGAGATGTAACAAACCTGTTTCCTCTAACTTCTCTATACTTATCCTGAATGAGACAAAGTGTGATTAAAACCTTTTGCTATTCAGATTTGTTTGCATGGGAGAAGCAATTTTAGAATCAGACAAAAACCTGACAACCTGAGAAAACCGAGCAAATGTAAGTATCATGTTACTCTGCTACTAATACAACACTGTTATTATGTAATACCTGTTGTTATATATTTATCCATCTATGGTTTTAGGCTAGTTAGGATTCATGGCAACCAAAACATGACATGTGCGGCACATTGGAACTTTCAGTGTGGCTAGCTAAGGGATTTATGATTTGTCGTAGGTTAGTAGATTAGACTGGAACCAAAACATCATTTGGGAATGAAAGTGTTTATTTCAAGAATTGCCATAATTAAAATTATGTTAAAGGTATTTAATTTCTGATTACATTATTGATTTTTTTAGAACTGATGCCTTTACACACATCGTGCGCACAGGTGTTGTATTTTCCATTTGTGTGGTAAATGTCTGTGTATTGTTTTTGTTCATGCCTTAACAAATCTCCGTGTGTGTGTGCATTGAGGAAGTCTGCTTGCAGACATGATGTGTCTTTGAGGAATGTTCTACTTGGCATAGAGCATGCTCTCCCAGGTTGCTGCACAGGACCACTTAAAGAATGCTTGACTAAAAAAAAAAAGTCAACAAAAGCCCTGCAGTTCCTTTTCAGATGCTATGGTTGACCCTGGTGTCACAAAGAACCTTTGAGCATAAGCCTGCCCTCAGGTTGGAGCAAAGGTGTTTAAGCACACGCTTCCAGGAAACAACTTCAAGTGTCTGGTTTGTGTTGTTTATGTTGTCCGTTCTTTGTCTGTTTTGTCTCAGAGTAAAACAAAAAACAAAAACATTCAGTTTTTTTCAAAGCGAAGCAACCCTAGAGATGTACATTATAGTGTGCATAAATAGAATTAATATAAATATATTAAGGCATTTCACAGTGTTACATGGTGTGTGTCTGCGTGGGTATAGGAGGGGGTGTGGGCTGGGGATCGTGTGTTGAGCAGTCTGAAAAACTGTTTTCCGTGTGTGTAGTCTTTTTATTGATTTTATTGATCTGAATCACCTGCCAGAGATTGAAAAGGTGATGTGCAGAGCATGTGCGGTCTCTGATGATACTGAGCAAAGGCAGCAGGAGATCTCTAAATTTGTGCAGACTTTATTCTTCAATAGAATTATACTAGTTTTTGAAAAATATCAATACATGAGTGTCTTGTTAAACCTCTTCTTATTTTACTGCTGTAACTGTCAGCATAATGAGTCTAATGTATTTTTTGAATGAATTTGATTCATTCCAGTGTAATTAAGCACAACCATGCAAAACAACTTGACTTTTCTAATATATTTTTTTTAACACTTTTTATTTACTACATAATTTCTAGTTGATTGTTGGTTCATGTACAGGAAACTGTTTAAAGACGCAAAAGCAAATGAAAATCCTACTCATAAATAAGATTATTATCCACTTCTGCACACCTGTTCATTTGTGCTGTTAGTTGAAAAAATGCTGAAAAACTACAGAGAAACAGAAAAGTGCAGGTGATGGAAAATCTAGAAAGAGCTTTGTGCTCTGAAAAAAGATTAGGGATGTTAACGTATAGGTTTTTAAGCTTCATAGGAGCAGTTACAGTTATGTCCTGTATATCTATTATTCCTTCTGCATGGTGAAAATCATGTTTATGTTCTGCTATTCTCAGTTAGCCTACCCTATTTCTACCTTCTTTTCAGCCAACCCACCAGTGACAGGCTTTAATTGATGTTAAAGTTTTTTTTTTGTTTTTTTTTTCTCGCTGGGGTCCCATAAAACTTGTCATTACAACCAGAAAATTAATTATATAGTGAATATTTTGATCTCAGCACTCTATAGTGTTGGCTTTAAAATATATTAATCATTCTATTTTAGCATGGCTTTATTTTTAATCAATGCCTGTTTTGTGTGTCCTTTGGTTTTCTAAAGAAAAGCAAAACACACCGAAGCATGAAAGTAAATGATGTGTAAATGTAAACCGCGCCTGTCATAATCAGACTGTTCTTTCAAACTGGAATTTTCTGCTAGTCGATTCCATGCAGCATGACTCGAGGCAGGAATTGCTCGGGCCACCATGGTGAGAAAACCCGCTCTCATCTGTCACATCTGGCAGGTGTGTTTTCTGCTCTTGCTGTGCTGTTTATGCAGAGTTGCTTTCTCCATGCTGGATTAAATGAAGCTTTTTTGACAGCACCTGGGAGACCACAAGGGTTTATTTATCACTTTTACTACCATGCTGCCCTGCTTGAGCACAGCTAGGCTTGTGTTTGGGGGTCATAATGTATGCGCTTTCTTTTCTCATAAACTGTACTGTAAGTTCAAACACTATTGCACCTGGAGTAAAAAAAAATGGAGTATTATATACAGATGTGGCCATTAAGAATGCAATTGGGCACGCGCCATGCCGCAAAATCCCACAAGCAACATTCGGGAATTAAAATAAATGTGTTGTGCTTCACTGAATATCCGCCAGATGGCGCTTGGAAAGACTTTATCTAAAAGCCGGACCAAGTATAACAAAGAATTGTGTACTGTATAATTAGTTAGCCTAAAACAATATTGTTTCCAATGCTGAAGAAAACATGAATTTAATTTTGTTTTACAATAGATCCTTCATGATGAAAGTGCATCTATGTGCTCCATATTATTTTCATAATGATGAAATGAGATGCCCAAAATCGTGTTTTAAAAAATTCATAATAAGTTTCCTATATAGTTTTTGTAATGTCTTAACAGGACGAAGCAATGAAAGACATGGCAATGCCTCGAGTTAAATGATCTTGAAATTAATTGAATTAAAGTAAATATTCTTATATGAACACGAAGTGCTTCAAACAAACAAATATATAGGCTACTCGTGTTGTATATACAACACAACAGCGCAGTCAGTTACTGTAATCCCTCTTCTCACCTTTCATGTAGGTGTGAAGTTATCAAACTGGTTTCGCGGATGGGGGAATTGGCAGAATTGAGAGGTTTAAAAAGAATTAACAAGACATCTCTGCCTAAAATGTATTTCGCCAGCAAAACAATAGAATAAATAGAAATACAATGTTTAATGGTACCAATTAAATCAGACTTAATAGTTGGATTTGATACTTTGAGTGTAATTCACAAATTTACTGAATATATTCAGATTTTGTAAAATAACGACAACCGTTGCCTTCCTTCCTAGACTAGCACGTCTTCTTTCCTTGTTTTAATCTGTAATATTTATGTGAAATATATTTAGCGTATATGCCTAAATATTCATTTTTATTTATGGACAGGTGTATTACGAAGTGAAGACCTGTTGTTCAGTTGTTCCCTGCACAGTGTATCTGCACGGAGAGTTTGTGTATCCAAACGCGCGTCTCATACTGTAGGTGTGTGCATGGAGAGTTTGTCTGTGTTTGTGCGCGCATCTCATATGTGACATTCATATGAAATTCTAAAATTCTGATAAATTCTTGATACTTGTTGATAAGTGTATGTTAATAAGTTGATAAGTGTATGTTGTCAAAGTATTTGTGGACATATAATTAGGAGAAAAATGTAAATTAAGGATGTCTTGAAACATAATGCAGTAACTCTTTATTTATTTGAACACGCTAAAGGTGTTAATGTTTTGTACATTCCTATATTTGTCCTTTCTGTTTGTGTTTAGGTTTTACTGTTTTCCATATACATAAAACGTTAATGTTTAAAATTAATATTTCCGGAAGCATTATTAAATGTTAAATAAGGAAAATGCACAATTTTGTTTCAATACAGTTTTATTAAATATAGAATATATCAGACAGTATATGGCAAATGGTCACTCAAAGTCTTCTTCCAACTAACCAACCCTGGCCTCCAAACTCAGAAGGCTACGTGTCATAGCCGATAACTGCTCCTTTGGTTCTGCTGGTTACAGCGGAGCGCCGACTGTTGATCAGTGTAGCCTGTAAAAGCCAACATGAAAAACATTTAATACCTTTAGCACACCACTGACATGTACAGATTGTTTAATGGTGTTGCAAGAAAAATACATACCGTTTTCTTTTTTACGAGCCGGGTGTTCACAGTTTTTTTTTTGTGCTTTGAGGCGACTAGTTCTCTTTTCTAGAACGCTGTACAGACAGTAAAGAATTATGATACAAGTACAACAAAATCTGAATGTCAAATAAAGTCAGTGGAAAAATTAATAAACTGAATAAATACTATATATTATTAAAAGGCTGTCTTACCCTTTGACTGGTGTACTTGCTTGTCATGTAGATGACTTTATTTAGGGTGGCACACAAAGCTTCACTACAACTGTATACCTCTCCTTAGGCCAATGTTTCAGGTAGGACGTGAGGAACATGAGAACTTTTGTTATGTGGGAATAGACTTTGAAACTGTGCAAGAAAAGGTGCAAATACATCAGGAAAGCTACATGTTTATGAGCTCTGTCGCTTGCTGTCAATGGGCGCCTAAGAGAGATACAGTACATTTTCAGTAGACACACAATACTTCAGATTGAAACACGACTGCCCCCTACAGGTAATGAAGGGCATTTTCACAGCTTCCCGCGAGCTGCCGCGGTCCCGAGATCCCTTTTCTCGAAACGTGCGTTCTTATTGGGCAGATCTGTAATGGATTGTCCTGTTGAGATTCTCCAATCTTTTTCTTATTAAAAGAGATTTCCTGAAGGCATTACACAGACTCACCATCATTTCGTCAGGTCTCGTGCAGCACAAATAAATTTTTAGGGGCTTACACAAAACCGATGCCGTTGTTTAATCTAACAGTGTTTATAGGCTGTAATCTTTCATCTGCACCTGAGCTTACTCTGAAAACAGCTGTTGCCAGCTTTTAGTATGCTTATGTGTTAACGTGTGATTTAAGCTACCTCCAGCAACGATTCAGCGTACAGTACTTTGCCTTGTTTCTTGGATATCCATGTTGTTGATCCCATGTTTTATATCTACTCTCTCTCTCTCTCTGTAGAAGCCATCAATCTTTTGGATTTTCTATGGCAGGTGGCCAACAGCAGTAATGCCTCTGTAGTTCTGGAAGATCAGAGATGTGCAGCGTTGCGTGTAGGACAGTACTCCACTCTTTCCCTGCCGTTACGCCATGTATTTGGCCAAAGGTAAATCCAGTAAGCCTGCTCACACAGTACAGCTGCTTCATTTCTCAATCTCAGTATACTGTATTCTTTAAAATAGCGTATGTCCACACTGTAAATGATGGTTATCTGGGCAGATGGTTATATAGGCAGTTTTCTGATTCTTGGTTATTGTTATAATTTTTTTAAAATTACAGTGTATTACTTTTTAAATAAATTGTAAAATATACTTCACGATAACACGTCAAATTTTTTGTGAACTTCAAAATTCAACAGATGGCGTTGTACATTTTTTAAAAACACACTTATGAGTGTGCAATTAAATGCCACACAAACATCACAGGCACATCTAGTACTATAATATTCTTTAAAAAGGCAATCCAAAAGCAACGCTGATATGCTTGATATTGACATGGTTGAGCAGCACTTTATTGTTTTACATGTTTTGTGTTTCCAGATTTGATGACGAGTTCAGCCTGCTCCTCCAGCTACGCAGTTCTCAGCATGAAGACCGTAGCCTGTTAACTTTTCTTGGCCCAGACGGTCACATCCTCCTTCAGATCCGCATCAGCTCCCACTCTTTCACCTTCATCAGCACCCAGCAGCGACATTACGAGTCAGTCCGAGTGTCTTCACACATGCACTCTTAACAGGGTGAAAACTGCCAAAATGGTATCCAGCTCAAATAGAGCAGTATGGAGGGGTTGTAAGATATCACTGTAGGTCTGAAAACTCTAAAGCAAATGAAGAGAACCAAAGCATGGTATCAACATACAAAAGTCAACATTGCAAATAAATGACCACTTGGTAAAAATGTGATTTTGTGGTCTAATCCTGATGCAAGTGCAAAAATAAGGAGCATAATTGTAAGAGTAGGGTTAGGATGATTATATTATTAATAAATCCCATTGCACTAGCAGATTTTCAATGTCAAACCCCACAGAGCAGGCACATTGAATAAACTAAAAAATAACAATTTGGCTAAACATTACTCGCTTACGTTCATTCATAATATGATGTCATTTGGCATATAAATGTTGCGTTAATCAATAGCATAAATCTGTTTTCAAAAGTATTTCCCACATATTTAGTTTGCTTTACAAACATTGTTTGGTGTTACATACCAAAGAAAGCAATGCATTTACTAATATGAATTGTTGTTCACAGTTATATCTGATTTATTTTAGGTTTCCTGTGGCTGTGTTGTCTGATGGGAATTGGCATCGAGTGTCAGTGAGCGTGTCGACAGGCCGGTTCGCTCTGTATGTGGACTGCTCTATGGTAGAAAGCGTAGACTGGGCCTACAAGGAGGGTCTACAAATCACTACTGACGGGCTTATAATGGTTGGAGGAATCATTGAGGGCTTTGAAACACCATTTGAGGTACAAACTTAGTTACTGAAAATATTAAGGCATGCTAAGTACATGTTTTGATTAAACAGCAACTATTTACTACAAATCAAACAGAGTGAAAAGGTGTCTTTAAAGCACTTGGTAGTTGAGTGAAAGTCAGTCACTCAACTACCAAGTGCACCACATGACCCGTGAAGACATCCCCAGCCGTGTCCCTACAGACAGCCCTATCCCCAGCTTGTTTATAAGGAATGAATTACTCCCTAAAATACAGGAACGTGTGCCGCTAGGGACATCAGGAACATCTGTAGTTGCACTTATCCAATAACATGATGCATTTTCCATCATGTAATCTCCCTGGAAAACCTACTTTTATTGTTACAAGCTTATATACATAGGCAACTACAGCTTGTTCACATTATCAAGTCTATAGTTCAATAACCATATAAAGTTGCAGTCTTTATGCTAAGTTTCTGTACAATTATCATGAACACAAATATCATGGCAGTATTGGGCTCGCAGTGATTTGTGGAGCAGAATGATTGTAAAACATCTGGTTTTACACAAGGTTTTATTTATTTTGGCTTTTCTGTTACCAACAAAGTTTTTCAGAATTATACAGGTACTGTACATACAGGGTCAAAAATGTACACATTTGAGATGTATTTTAATTTGCCCAAGGCCCCTTAACTTCCTGTTAGGGATTATGATTGACAACAGCTGGTAGCTTCTTAGTGATACATAAAAAGGGTTTGTTTGACTGCATTCATTGGATTGACCAACACACAGTACAATGTGAACATCCAAGGAATATGGATATGAGAAAAAGAATGGTAGATTTATTGTAACATCGTGTAACACCGGCCAATGTAATATCAGCCCCCAAAATTAATAAAGCACAAACACAATATAAATGCGCAACACTTAATGTAATAATCTCATAATCATCAGAAATTTCCCATAAACATAGTAGCAGTTGCCATTACATTTGCAGGGATTGACAATTCCTGATGCTGAACAACATCAGCTTCAGGAATTTGATTTGGGTGAACAACCAAAATACAGGCCTTCCATGAACTGGAAGCTGCTGGAAAAACAGTGTCACTGTCTGTATTCAAGTCAGTGAATAGCTTGGAGGGCTAAAGCACTGAGTTACTGATTGGAAGGTCGGTGGTTTGATCCCCAGCTCCACCAGCAGTAAGAAGAACTTCAGAACTACTTCAGAATTGTTCAGCATAACCTCAAATCAGCTAGACGTTTTTTTTGTCAAATGTTTACTGGAAGCATCTTATGAAAGGGGAAAGTTGGTAAAGGACACTCAACCAAACATCAGGTAACTTTTTTTTTTATCCTGTGTTGATTTCACAATACCTTATAAAATAAAATAAAACTTTTCTTCTATTGAATTTGTATGCTGTACAATCATTCGACCCTAGAAAACGACAGTGAAAACTTTCATTACAAGCCCAATATTGTCATGACATGTATGTTCATGAATTCTGATAGCATCTATATCTTGTTTAGAATATCTTGTAAGATATTCATATTCCATAATTATTTATCTCATATCACTAAAATGATTGATGTTGTTGCAGCTCAGCAAACGCTTGAAAATGGTGTTAGAACATGTTACTGTAAGGGAAAACCCAAAATCAGTTCGTGCTGTGATCCAGACCCAGACATCTATAAAGGCATTTTCGCATTTGTTTACACAAGTGTGAAAGCTGTTTTTGGACATGTGAGATCACAGGTCTACTTGAAAACAGTGCTCAAACTGATCTTCAGTGCAGATCATGCTGAGTTGGCAACATAAGTCCTAATGGTCTGCCAATATATACACTACGTGGTCAAAAGAATGTGGACACCTGACCATCACACCATATGACTATATGTACTCATTCTACACATAGTTGCGTGTACAGGCCAAGGGCTCGAATGACTACACCGTATTAAAGATTTTATGTAATTCTCATATTCACACTATACCTTGTTTTAACTAGTTTGTAGGCTGACTGACATTTGCTTAGTGTCCATGTCTGGTGTAGTTACAGTAAGTATCCCAATTAAGAATGCCAATAATCACTGAAAGCACCTGGATAGAATAGAGTTTTGAGTGGATTATTTTGGAACCAGCACCACCAACTAATGGTTGTTTGAGTCAGTGATGAATTAATTTAATGACAGTTATAAAAAATAGTTTTGGAAAGCTGAAGACAAGGTAAACATGAAAAAAAGAGAGTTAATACCGCTTGAAGTCTAGGTAGTGCCTTAGGATGATCTCATGCAGTGCGATGATTAAGAGCCCTGTTCACACAATTATACACCCAATTCGCTGGCAGGCACGTTTATTGTTACACGGTCAGGGGCATAAGTGTTTGGACAGTGACACAATTTTTGTATTCGTGCCACCAATAAAATGGATTTGAACTGATTGATGAGCCGTTTGAAGGCTAGTTGTGGCCTGTGTCTTTGTTACTTTTGGACACATTACAGAGATGAAGGTTTGCCTTTCATTCCAAGTGTTGAATTGCATTATCTAGCTGTTGACAAAGAAGTCCCGATGCACATTGAGGGCATCGTTGTGCTAAAGAAAACAAAACAGACCCATCAGAGTTACTTCACAACTTTTATTCAGACGACGAACACTCAGAGAAGATAGACATAGCACTGTCAAAGTCTAATCAGAAGATGCCTTCATGAAGGTAAGTGCGGACATCTTAAATGGAGATCAAGATGCAAACCACTGGAAACACTTAAGAACAGGAAGGAAAATAAAAAGCAAAATAAAATCAATAAAAATACAAACTGAACAATCCTAAAAGGCTGCTGAATTTTGATACAAGATCAACTTATATCAGAATGGTTGGTAGAGAAGAATATGGTGTAAAAGCAAGTGATTATGTTTCAAAGCATACTACATCACCTGTCAAACATGGTAGCATGGTGTTGTGGCATGGGTGTGTATGGCTCCCATTGGAACTGAGTTTTTTGGTGATATGACTATTGATAGAAAGAGAAGAATCAATTCTGAAGTGTATTGACCTCTGCTTTCTTAGTAGACTACTGCAAAACTGATGGACCCATAATATTCTCCCAAAGCAAAGAAATGAAACGCACATCTGTGTCAGTTACCTGACCTCAACCTAGTTCAACATGCCTTTTAATTACAAGTAAAGCAAAAAGACAAACAAGCAACAACTGAAGGTTGCAGGAAAGGTAAATCATCTCAAGGGAGAAAAATAGTGATGAAGTTTGAAACCCTATTGCATTTAGTGATGTCCATCAGTTTCAGACTTCATGCTGCCATTGAATGCAAAGTTTTTGTATTCAAGTAACAAAACCAAGCCTTATATTATTGATTATGTTACTCTATACAAATAGCTTTGAGCCTGTTAAAATTTAAAGATTATAAAATGCATGCAATTCCCAAAAGGATATTGTGATATTTTTTTAAACCACTTGAATTAAAGCTGAATGTCTACACTTCAATCGCCCCATTCCGACCCCAAAAGCTTTTTTTTTAATCCATTGTAGTGGTGTACAGAGGCAACAATATGAAAAATGTCACTGTCGGAAAACCTTTGAACCTTCTAATAAAAGCCTTATAATGAATGTGAGTGTTTGTGTGTGCTTTATATTCCTAGGGCGATCTGAAACAGGTGACTTTCCTAATGGGTGAGCCGGATGCAGCCAGAGATCAGTGTGAAATGTATTCGCCACAATGTGATGGACCTGCTCAGAAACGCAAACGCTTCCCACACACTCAAGTTCCAGAAGTGAGGCAGCTTCATTCCTTCATTTATAAAGAAAAATAACTTTTTTTTCCCAGGCATGATTCAACCTGTACTCTCCAAAGTTGCCCTGTGAATTTTTCTGGCAAAATCACTGTTTTTGCATTGCACCCTAAATATCTATAGTATTTCCAAGCAACAGAAAACAGCAAGACAACATGCTATATGTTAAAGCAAAAAAAACAGCTCAAATTCAAGCCACTGGCAAAACAATTCACAGACCTGCATGGGCTCTTTTGTGGGTGTTTCCATTTTTACGTCTAATAACTTTTCTGTGTTTTTCTTATTTTAGGAGCTTTTGCTGTCCTCAAATGACTTGGAGGATTTACTGGAGGATGCTAATCCAGAGGAACGGGACATGATCCGCACGGCAATGAGTGTAAGGAATTATTTTTTTCCATACTGTCAATGCTAATGGGCCATCGGTTTATCCAAACACATTTAGGAGAGACAGGCTGAAAGAGGTCCAGTTTTTTTTCCCTATTATAATCTCCTTAAACACAAGACTGTGTCAAAAGCTTATGGGTTGTGTTTTTAAACAGAAAGGATAAGTATGGATTGGCCAAATGGGTGATGATTCATCTTTTGAATTAGCCTTCTGTCTTCAGATTTAACCAGACAGGACATGACCTTTGTAATTCAATATTCTATCCAGAAAACTATTATGGATATCTTTTATCTGTTACCACAAGGCCCAGAAATCATGAAGTAATATAACATGTTTAACGGGAAAACATATACAAAGACATATGGTCATAGTTGCTGCTTGTTCTTTTGATTTCTTCATGCACAAAGGACCAAGTATAAAGGCATTGAATTCGTCTTTCTATCTGCATTTGTTTCAGTAGTTTGTTATAATTTCACCTGCTTTCATTGCAGTCATTTTAAGACAGATCAAATGTATGTTAGAGTATATGTGTAGTGCATGTGTAGTCAGTGTTCTCTTTGATCTAACTCTATGTTTTGTAAAGGTGATTATACATGGGCCTAATGTAAGATCTAAAGCAGAGCCAAGTACAATAAATTTTAGACATGTGAGCAGTGTATGTATATGTCTAAACCCCTCACCCGTCATCTGGATTTAATTAAGCAATGTCAAAGTTGTTGGCTTCAAGAGCGTAACATAGCCAAAACGTCTTCTAATATTTTTGCAGAAACCTGTTTTAGACTTCTGTGGCATAACCCTTTGATTTGTGATGCCTTTTGTTGTGGTGGCTTTCATGACCACAGGACTTTCAGCAACTTGTTTCCTTTGCACATAATCCCAGTGGAACAGGCATGGTCCATACTGCTATAATTAATCACCACTGGCTGGCATGTCTTGTACCAGTTTAAACAGGAGGGTTAAAGGAGGGTTAAAGGTAAATACTTCATTAGCTTTCATTTTTTGCAAGCAGGCTACAGTGAAGCCTATTCTTAAGTGAGACCCAGTTCTTGAGGCTATATTAGAGCACACACAAAAAAAATTAATAAAAATTCATGTTTTATGCATTTGTACTATACAGTGTATAGCTGGATTAAAGAGCCATGCTGAAAGACTTTGTCCTCATGCAGCCAGTATCTGATCCTTTGGAAGCTGTTGATTTGCAGTTCATTTGTTCTCACTGTCTATGCATTGATCATCTAGGGCTGCAAACTTTCTTTCCAATTAATCAGAATTTCCTACTAGACCTTTGCCTTCAGTCAGTTAGCTGGTGCTGCCTTTGTTTGGTTAGACTCAGTCTCCAGTTTTCCCCAGAAAACACTGGGGTGGACTGATTGTTTTCAATGAGAGCTTATTCCCCAATGGATGGGAGTAACCAACCAGTAACCAACCAGTAAGATATGGACAGGAGTAACCAACAAATACTACGTCCTCTACTATTCCCCATGAATTACGTTAAGCTGTATGGAAGTCTCATATCTTTCTTTTCATCTGCATATGCTGATAGTGCACAGGCTGATCAAATCCCAACACTGACCAGAAAATTAATCTGAAAAATTAATGCTGTCAAAGGCAAAACAGGAATCTTTTTTTCTCAGCCTTTATTTGTCACATATACATTACTGCACAGTGAAATTCTTTATTCTTCACAAATCCTAGTTTAGAGCGCAGGGTCAGACATTATACAGTGCACCGGAGCAGACAGGGTTAAGGGCTTTGCTCAAGGGCGGGACAGGGGCAACCTGACAGAGCCGGGGCTTGAACCACCAACCTTAACACAATGAACCACCACTGCCTCCATCTGCCCCTTTTCCATAACTTGAAGAAACCCATGTTGCTCTAGAGACAATGCACTGTCAA
This sequence comes from Leiocassis micropogon, assembly GCA_028565275.1. Classification (NCBI taxonomy): domain Eukaryota; kingdom Metazoa; phylum Chordata; class Actinopteri; order Siluriformes; family Bagridae; genus Leiocassis; species Leiocassis micropogon. Next base: position 5,359 of record JAOVVA010207009.1, on the reverse strand, counting down.
GAATTTCAGGTGATTGCTTTGTAAATCTCATCGGAAACTTTTCTTCATCTTTTGCAACACTGCATACTCACTTTTTACAGCTCTGAGTAAATCGCATACACTTTACAAGAGAGAAACCAGAACTTACGAACCAGAAAAAAAAAACATCAAGTTAAAACCAACAGAACTTTGTCTCATATAACACACAATCCACTGTTCAAGTTATCAAGTCTCTTAACAGTGTGTCACACACTAGATTAAGGATGACTCTGGACTGGGTTTAGACTGGATTAGTAGAGACTACATCTACCCTTCAGGGGTGCCAAGTGTCAAAAACCCTGACTGTGTTAACATAGCATGTATAAAACTTTTCATTCAATTTCTTTGCTTCACACCAAAGGGAAAAAAAGCATATTTTTTCTGTCACACACTTAAGCATGAGAGGACCAGCATCCCCTACATAGCTGGTGGTTTGACAGCACAGCTTTTTGAGACTTTGAGATCCTTAACATGACATTGATTTTCTATGGCCTCCATCAAGTATATGGGTTTCTCTACTTCAATCTCAACAGCTTCAAGAGATCTGGTTATGTCCTTTTTTATTGTTGTGACAGTAGTGTTGCTAAAATACTTTATCTAATTTGTTTGCTCTTTGGCCAAATCATGTCACTGTTGTTGCTGTGAAATTTAAAAATGTCCAAAAATATTATCTTTCCTCTAAAATGTTATTTCATGTAAAATTACCATTTAAGCTTAGTGATTTTACATTTCATTCAATTTGCAATGGACTATGCAATGATCTGAAAAACCAACAGGATATATTGAAGAGTGTTTGAATGAACATTTCTCTACATATATAAGGAAAACATAAATCATATGTCAAATCATGGCATGGGGAATACAAGTGGCGTATTGCATTCCAAAACTTCTGGAAAGTTACTTAGCCATCACTGGGGACAAAGGTCAAGCATTCTAAACTGACCATGTGCTCCTGTCTCTGTCTCCTTATGCACTAATTTACTAACGTACTTCCATAAAGATCAGATGGCAGCAAATTAGTCTATACTCATTCACACCTGAACAATTTAGAAAATACCATATAGGAAACCCATAGGTAAATGTTAAAATCCCAAAAGATGCCATATACAGTATACTGTACATAACATATGGTGCAACAGGTAGCATTAGTGTCAGCCATAATAGCATGTACTTTTGCCATTTGGGAAAGAACAGTTGGAGGTTTGGTATCAGTGTTGCTATTAGGTTGCTAGACTAGATATTATTTAGTAATATAAAATATCTGTCTACATAAAAAGTGAGATAAATGCCCTTTAGCAAAATCCATGGCACAAGCAAGTAGCTGGCAAAGTATGAAGAGCAAGTTAAGGCAAAACTCTCCCAAACATCTTCTCTTATCTGACGAAGTTTAAATATCCCTCTAAGTATCAGATGACTGTGGCATCTAGGACAGCTACGATTAACAGTATAGCCTGGGGTGTGCTGTAAGGTGTAGTGCTGACAGTGAAAGTGTTTTCATCAAACTCATGTTCAGGGGTCAGTCACTGTTTCTATCCACGTGCAGGAAAATACAAATACCAGTGAATGTCCTAGAGCAAGCGTTCAATATTTTCTATTTCTCCAATGGCCACAGAAATGGTTATATAATAAAATCAGTAGTATCAGGACAATAAATAAGGAAAGTGAATCACCTTAATGATCACTGACACTCAATAAAACCACATCTCCAGTTTGCTCCACTCTGTGCTCATCTCTTAACAATCAGTGCTCTTGGCCTCAGAGCTTAAAACTTATAATTAACCTTTCTAAAGCAGTGATTTACTGCAGGTGGCTTAAAGTGGCTGTATAACTCACGTAAAGTCAATGGAAAATGTCTGGAGCATACATGTAGAGATTTGTCAGTGGACTTTCTTGGCTCTCTCATTATCTTCCTTTTCCCTTCTCTTTGCCTTCTTTTGTCTTTTAGCATCTGTTTGATAAGGCACTTCAAGAATCATTTACCTTTTTAATAAAATAGAGACATTCTCTATTCACTTTCACAATCAATGATTCACAATCAGGGCTGGGTACGGAATATCTTATTTACCCTGGCGAAACATTCTTTCTGTAGTATTGTTGTGGTTTTTGTAGTAATCCTTTCTGTCATAGCCAAAGGGCTAGATGATTTTCTAACCTTCGTTTTAACATGCTGTAGGTCTCATTACTCTGGACTCTTAAAGTGTTTTAAATCGCCTTTTTAAAATGTTCCTATTGTTATTCACCTAATAAATCTCCTACTCCTAGTGTCTGAGATATTACCCACTGGACCCTGGAAAGTTTCTCCCAAACAGAACTATAAACTTTATAACAAAAGAATTCATTCATAAAAAAAATCTGTCCACTTGAAGATCTAAAGATTACATTATCCAACCCAGTTTTATCCAACCCCTTTCATTCTTTCATTTCCCCCAAACGCACTAGCTAGTCAGCATATTCACTAGTCAAAATTTCAAATGTTTATTTTTGAAGGACACTGTGGCACTTGATCGTCTAAAATAAGTAAGGTAAAGTTTTTTTAAATGCTCTTGCCATTGGACAAGCAAATGTTTAACAAACTAATGTTCTTTCTCATCTGTTCAGTCTAATATAAAATCAACTTCACTGCAGTGACAAGTCAGAGATTCTGATTATTCTTTTTATGATTATTTTTTTTCTTATTCCTTTTGCCAACTTTTAGTACATTAGAGCCTCTGAATGTCTGAGAATGCGCTGAGGAAGTTCAATCTTATACTGGACATTGATTGCACCAAATCCAAATGTTAATTTCTAGCTATTTGTGGAATTCCAGTTTTCCTGCATCCACTTAAACAATTTTTCACTGTGACCCCAACTCATCCCTCTTAGCATCATTAGGGCCAAAGGTCAAGATTGATGAACTCACCATATGCTACCACATTTGCCTTACTGACATTGATCTCATGGCCAAGTCTTCAACTGTTTTTAGGGGCGTAATGTTTAAGTAGAAGTAAGTCCATTTGTCCATCTCAGGGCACCATGCACATACAGTACTCACTCACACCCAGCATAGTCTATCCATTAACAATAAAACTTTCTTTTTTTTGCCATATTTGTCACATTTTTGGAAAACTGAGTTAAATTTTACTTGCCACACCCAGGCCCAATTACTGACAGAACTGTTAAATCAAGACATCCAAGTGAAGCCTCCTAAAAGCACTATACAAATAAAATTGAATTGAATTGAATTGAATTGAATTGAAAAGATTCCAAAAAGCAGCAGATCATGCCATGAGAACAAATGAGAAACAAAGTAATGGACATGTATCAGTATGGAAAGGGTTACAAGGCCATTACTGAGGCATTGGGACTCCACAGAACCATGGTGAGAAAAAACTGTGGTGAACCTTCCCAGGACTGGCCGGCCTACTTCTACAAGTCCACCTCTGAATGGCTCAAAAAGAAAAAAAAAATTATGGTTATGTAGAGGCCTAGTCGAAGTCCGGACTTAAAACTAATTGAGAGGCTGTGGCATGACCTTAAACAGGCTATTAATGCTTGAAAATCCTCCAATGAAGAAGGATGTGCCAATATTCCTCAACAACGATGTGAAAGACTCATTTCCAGTTATTGCAAACTTGATTGCAATTGTGACTGCCAGGAGTGGCAAGTAAATTCTTAACTCGAATGTTCGTAAGTCGGGGACTACCTGTACTTTTTTCACATAGGGTCAAGCAGGTTTGGACAGTTTTACCTACTTAGTAAATGGAAATCAGGAAGGGGCAAATACTTTTTCATAGCACTGTAGGTGAGACTACTTTCTAAATCAAAGCTGAGACTTGGACGTGGACTGTTACTGTGAAGTACTGTGTGGATGTGTGTGTGTGCCTGACTGTGGGGGGTGGATGAGTGATATTTCAGTGGGTGTGAGAATGTGCACTTGGTGAGTAAAACCTGTCTCACCTCCTCAGTGTGGGTTCTGTTGTGGATCGTGATGTGACAGCACTGTGTGAGCTCCACTGGTTCGTGGTGTGTGTTTGTAGTCATGAGGGTTTGGCTGGGCCTAATAGGGTGGATTCTGCTTGACCTACAAGGTCAAGTACTTTCAAGACACCAGGGTCAGAGGAATAGCTTGCTAAAGGTATGTGTATTTATGATTTGTTTAAATAAAGATTTACACTGTGGCTGTATACTCATGTAAAACCTGACAAGCTACTTCTTGCAAGATAAAATTTATCTATTGATATATCACCTTATTTGCAAAAAGATGTAGAAACTTTGGTTTTGCTTTTATGGGCAGTAAGGGACAGTCTCTGTGGTTTTAGTTTCTAAACCTACAGCTTCAGTATAATCTACTTTACAAAAGTGACATTTATAGAATTTGTCGTACAAACAGCTCCAGATTTTTGGTTACTGTGATAAAGATGAGTCTATAAAGTTTCTTCCACTGCATTGAATTTTTTTTTCTTTGCATTTCTATATTTCACAAATTAGAAAATTTCCGGGAAACATTCTCCCGTTATCTTGCAAGAAATTGCCAGTTAAATTTCGCCCCTTACACATACCACTGTCTCTAAAGTGGAGTTATGGTCTTTTGAACTTTTCAAGCCCGAACAGCCAGCTATTTGTGTGTACCTGTATAGGAACTGTATAAGACTTGCTACAAAGCTCCTAATCTGATTTTCCTCTCAAGTTTACCACAGCACCGCCTTTGACTTGTCTTGAACATATATTACGTATATCCTTAGTACATGCTCAGTGATGGCTTGTTGGCATGTCTTACTGTGTTGAGTAATATGTGTTTTTTAGCCTGCAGGCCTTAAACGTGTCCAGGGTAGCTGTTTGCTGTTTCTTTAGAAATCCATCTTTTATCATTTTAACTAAATGCGCTGACATGTTTCAGATAAGAACATAAACTTAACAGCCAATATTTAAATCAGTCATTGTATGATTAAGAGATTGAAAGTATTGCAAACTTGAAAAATTCATGCACATGTTCTAAGTGAGTTTGCCTACAGATGGTACTTAAGCGGTATTCTGGTTTTACCGCCGCGCCTGACGGCGACAGCATTTGAGTTTGTGCGTTTGCTGGCTTTTACCGCTGAGTGGCGCTATTTAACTTTAGACTGACGCCTCAGGCCTTAGTTCATTTTCTCAAGGATTAATGAGCTTCAGCTCCTTTAGAGCTGCACGTGGTAGCGAATAAAATCAAGTGAAACATTGTAGTTAAACGAATTCATAAACACAGTACTAAAATTAAACGTAGTAAAAGTAAACGTTAACACAGTGAACCTTTAGATTTTATCATGTGTAATTAGAAAAGCTACGCGTGTAGGGTTTTGTGTCATCTTATATTTTGTGTTCTTTA
>JAOVVA010206951.1:0-27169 GCA_028565275.1 Leiocassis micropogon | reverse complement strand
TATATATATATATATATATATATATATATATATATATAGAGAGAGAGAGAGAGAGAGAGAGAGAGAGAGAGAGAGAGCGCGCGAGAGAGCGAGAGCGCATGCAATGGTTACTTACATGGAAGACATTCAGTATCATGGACAACCTAATCTCAATAATGCATATGGAGAGTGAGTGCTAACTTGTTTGGTCCAATTCCACAAAAAACTTCTATAGAAGCTGAAAAAGTCCACTACAGTGCATCACTGTTGCATATTGGGTTGTACAGGTGCCGACCTGTAGAGAGTTCCCATGCCTACCCATGACCACCATCTAAAACTGGTTAAGTGAGCATCAGAACTGGACCTTGGAGCAATGGAAGAAGGTGGCTTGGTCTGATGAATCATATATTCTACATTATAAGGATGACTGGGTGCATGTACAATACTTACATGTGGAGGAGATGGCACCAAGGTGCACTTTGGGAAGAAGACAAGCATTTGAGGAACTGACATGGAGTTCAAGTTATTGACTTGGCCTTCGAATTTCCCAGGTCTTGGTTTCCATTTTTCATGCCATGGATTGCACAAGATGTTAGAAATACTATTTTTAGCTTCTGGTCCATGTTGACATGATCACAATGCATAATTACTATAGATTTTTTTTATATCTAGCATTAAGGGGCCCACGAGGTGCTAAAACAAGACAAGTGCATAGATTTATGCTGAGTATGCTGTTGATGGAAAATCTGACCACAGCCATAATCTGCAAGCCCCAATCGGAAAACATCATCAGGATTTCAGTGAGTCTGTGTCCACTATACTGTAGTTTCAGTTTCCTCTTCTTGATTTTGCGTTTTCTTGATGTTTTTCTACCCACAACAGTGATTGTCATATCCTTCTTGCCATCTGGAAGCAGTCTGGTCATTTTCCATGTCCTTTCTTATTTACAACAAGATCACATATACTTTGCATATACAGTATAACTAATACATACTGTATACAATTAATAAGCCAAAGAATATGGCTTGTCTTACTTCATGAAGACCTTTCCATGTCAGATAGCTTAAAGTTACAGTTAAGTAAAATGCTAAATAAATGTCTCTTTACACAAGCCTCATCAGATGAATACAGAGCAGTTGCACAAAATAATTTTTATGTTATGAAACAGTAGAAATGATAAATAAGTGCATTAATAAGTCAATAAGTGCAATTAGCATTACTCTTAGCTCCTGTTATTAAAAGAAAAAATAAAATACATTCAAGAAGTAAAGCTTGTAAAGTAAGCTGTAGAACTTGTCATTATGAATGTGCTGTATAGATCTGAGTATTTCTGTAAAATAATTTCCAAGCAGCAAGGGTGCATCACATTTGCTTTTCAAATAAAGATATTTAATTTGTTTTTATTGTGAACAGGTGCATTTGATGCTCCTCATACAGAGTACACTAAAGGCTCAAAAGGCAAATTATTATTTGGTTATAGCAGACCATCATGTGTGCTTAGTTCACCAGTAAACAAAAGCAATATTTTGCTTAACGATCGGTGAAATCATAAGCAAAGCGTTTAAATGTTCAAACAATCTATTGACTGTTCTTAATACATACCTGGGTATTTGAAGGGGATATAAAATTGTGCAATACTGTTTTATAATAAAACAGAACATAAGTCATTAAATACAAGATATACTGAATCAAAATTAGCACTACAATTCCACCAGCAATGGAAAATGCCATGCTTGCTGAACGTGATGTTGCAGAAGCACTGGCAATGTGGCCACACATATACATCATACATGTTTCAAGTTGCCATTTCGAGGCTGGGAGACAAGCTGGCAAACTGCCCGTTATGTCTCGGGCGGTTTGCTCCATGGCATGCTCAAACAGTTCTACAAACACCTCCAGATCATTGTGCAGCCTCATCTTCGCCAATGCAAAAGGCAAAGTATATAGTTTTAGCATGATGAATTTGTATCATGCATTGGAGTTTAAAACATTCATAATTACACAATCCAAATCAGCCAGCAACTGGAACTAGTAATTCTATCTTTGGAGGATTTCAAATTCAAATCCTGGCCGAGTCTATAGCCATCCAAAGCTGGGTGTGAAGGAACATATCATAAATCAGGGTATAAATCAGGAATCACAATTGGGCAAGAAAACTACAATTGGTGTATGTTTAGTACACAACATAGTATACAGTCAGTTAAAAAAAATTTTTTTAAAGAAAGTTTTATTCAGATTTTTTTTTAGCACATACAGTATAGTTTATACATACACATTTTCAGGTATTGGTTTAAACATTTAGAAGATTTTAACAGGCTGCTCTAACACCACAGTCCAACCACATATTATATACTGTAGCTCTTTTAAAATGGAATATAATACTATAGGATTCAACAAAAACAGCAACAACACATAGATACTGCTCCATTTATCCTGACAGTTGCTTGTATTTGAATGTTCTGTGCTGTTTAATTGGTTATAATAGGATCATCTGATGTTAATTAGATAATCAAACATGTAAATGAACATGGTCGCAACTAAAGCTAATCATCACTGTAGAACATTCAAGCCTCACATTTAAGCGGTTCTCACAATTCGACTGAATTCATTGTACAGTTTCAGCAATGGTGAAATAATCACGCCCAAAACAAGTAAAGAAGTCATTAAAGGAGAAATAGTACAATCAAACAGTAGCTGTTGTTCTCCATCAGGATTAAATAGGATAAGTATTGCCTGAGGAAGGTAGGTAAACAGAATTAGCAGCATTGCTGAAAATATAATATTAAAGGCATTTCTCTTCTGTTGGTTTCCTCCATCTCTAGTGGTCTGCTTTTTGATATGAGTATCTCCCGGCCCTGGCTGTCTCAGAACACACAACACAGACACACAGCAGAACGAAATCACAGCCAGTGCTATCATGAAAACTAAAGTATAAAACATGTCAGGGAAGTTAAGTGCCGTGATCTCGTAGACACCATATCCAAAGGCTATCAGCCAAACGAGTACTGCTGCTGCATTTCTGTACTTTATATGCTTAAATTTCATGAATATTACTGGATGAAGCGCTGCTAAATATTGTTCAACACAAATGCAGGTTTGTAACAATGGCCTTCCAGTCCAGGAGAGACCAAAAAAGAAATAGGACACATACCACAATATGTCATTTTCAAAAATAAACATGTTCAATGTATCCATACCACACTCCAGAGAGAACAAGAGCTCCATAATTGTGTAATTCAGAAGAAACACCTGAGATTCTTTAATTTTCTGTTCAGTACAGATATAGATCCAAAGACAGATCAAGTGGGCTGGAGTTCCAAATAAGAAGCAAATTGCATTGATCACATAACTGAACATAAATGCAAAATGTTTATCCTTCAAACAGTCTGTATATGAGAAATCTAGAGTGGAGTTTTCAGATGTGTTAGCCATGCTGCAAACGAAAAACAAGGAAATGTGTAAATCTTTTTAAAAAAAATTGGTGCATTGGCATACTGATAATGAGGTTCTTACATAAAACACATCAGGCAAGTATAAATGTAAACATTAACAGGAAGAAAACAACAGAAACCAAAAAGGTATAACATGTTTTCTGTGCCATATATTTACACGAATTAATATTTTTAAAAGTCAGCATGTACAGAAAATAAACTACTGTATAAAATAGTAAAGTAACCATCTTTCTAAAATCTGTACACAATAAATAAAACACACACTATTTTTATTTTAAGTATTTTAATAGCCCTAACTATTCACATTTAGCATCATAAACGCTTCAAAAATATATATAAAAATAGTTTTACCTGTGGACTGATGCAATATGTTCTGAATTATAGCATAAGGAATTTTTTCTTTAAAGTTAAATCAGATGCCATTAATGTAAATTTCTTGAAACAAATCCTGGTGCATTTCTTCGTGCAGAAAAATTTGAGCTCCTTTTATATTTTTAAGCATATGATGCTCAATGAGGTTGAGATCTGGTGGCTGTCAAGGCTGTCATATGACTTAAATATATATTTTTTATTCTCATCAAACCATTCAGGGAGCTGTTGTGTCCTGTGGATGGGGTGGAGTCATCCTGGAAGAGATCAAGTCCACTGTGATAGGAATGTTTCATTCAATAAGGAAAGACTATCAGAAGAAGTATTAATTTGCACTTATGCTTATGAAGCTCAAACTCCGCCAGGGTTACATCCAGATTTTGAAGCCTCTGAGGAGCTGTAATGTAATACTATTAGTTTTTAATGTATTATTTTTATGGCAGCATGGTGGCATAATGGTTAGTACGGTTGCTTTGCACCTCCAGGGTTGAGGGTTTAATACCTGCCTCGGGTCTATGTGCGTGAATAATATAATCAGATAATTCGTTTTTCTCCCAGAGTCCAAAGACATGCAGGCTTTCTAGGATTTTTGCAAAACAGTGTGATTTTGAAGCAATGATAGTGGATTGCCTTTACTTCTGTCACATTAATCACATAAAGAATGTCATAACACAGTGTGCCTCAAACAGCACATCACAGCCTACAGCAATGGCCACTATGGACTACAATTCCCAACACTGCATTACACAGTCACTCTCCTGCTCTCCTGAATTCCAATCATGCACACCTGGTATTAATCAGCTACACTTCATTGAAACAGACTCTGAACTGTTTTTGTCATGTATTAGCTCAGTTGCATTAGTGTTCTCAGGATATTTGACCCTACTTTGTTTGTTGTTCTTTTTACCTTACCTGTAATACCCTGTTTGTTCATTGACCAACCTCCTGCCTGTTTATGAGCCTGTCATACATTTTGGATGTGTTGGTGTTAGTAAAGAAACGATTATCTGAATTTGAAGCTGTCCATGCCTGACAAAGTTTTGTAAGTCTAGTTTAATTTAACAATATGGATTCAACACTTATTACTCTGAAAAGGGCACTGGTGGCTCAGTGGTAGGTGTTTCGCCTGCCATGAGAAAGGCCCGGGTTCGATTCCCAGCCAGTGCCCAAACCCTAGCCACTGGATGCAGTGCCGGTCCCAAGCTCGGATAAAATGGGAGGGTTGCGTCAGGAAGGGCATCCGGCGTAAAACCTGTGCCAAGTTGTAGTGCGGACTGGAAATTCCGCAGTGGCGACCCCTTGTCGGGAGCAGCCGAAAGACCAACAACTTATTACTCTGAAAGTTATCCAACACACCAAGATTTTATTTTATATATAACATGCTCTGAGATTCAACATTCCACACAAATGATGCCAGATAGAGCAAATGAACTTTGAGAAATGCGTGTTCAGCATATAGAGCATATTACCCTGCTTTTAATTAGCTAGTTTAATTTTTAATAAAATAATGCAATTTTTTTTCAGTTTGTCAAGGTTAAAACGAGTGAGCTGACAGCTTTCCTCAAAATATGCAATGCTTCGCATCAAAATATATGCATTAGTAGAGTGATGGTTGTAATGCCGAAGAGTCCTGGAAAATTAAATAGATAAACTATTACTCCTGATGAACACACTGTATTATATAATCAATAAAAAAGTCACATGTTTTTATTTTTGCTCACATTCATGTTTCCCAAATATACATTTAAAATGGCATGTCATTCTGATAACTAACTCCAATTAAACATAGAAGTTTTCAGGTTCTGCATTAGACATTTGTAAGAGTTTAACAGACAGTTTCAACACAACTGTACAATCATGTTACTAAGCTTTTTTAAATGACAAATAGGATGCTATAATATACATTCCATGCTAGAAGTTTTAATTATAAGGTTACTTGGGTATTTAAGAAATTATTACACTCTTGTGTAATCTTTGCATTTGAAATTGTAAAGAAGGACAGTATTACTCTAAAGAAATAACAGGATTTTTTAGATGAAAAGATTAGAAAACAACAGCGACAGTTGTAGCAGCAACACCTAAATATACTGTATAGGACACCTCGTGAAGTATAAGCACATAAACTTACAGTATGTTAATGTTAAAAGGAAAAAAAAGGTTTTTGAACTTTTTTACCTATGGTCTGATGCATAATAACAAGACTTTATACAATCAAATCAGTTCACAGGTGCTATTCAAATAGTGTTGTTTCACATACTGCAATTACTGTATTTTAAACAGATGCATTTTAAGAATTTTTTTTTTGTATTTTTTCCCGATTTTCTCCCACATTTTGACTCCCACATTAAGGCTACTACTACCATTCAGCCGGGAGGGCCGAAGACTATCACTTGTTTCCTCCGAACCGTGTGACGCCAGCCGACCGCATCTTTTCGAACTGCTTGCTCACGCACCGTTAGGGGCGGAGTAACACACTGGGAGGAAAGCGCTAGCTGTAGCGCCGTGATTAATGTGGGAGCACAAAGTACCTCTCATCCCTCCCCTCTGAGAGCACGGCCAATCAGCTCTCTCTAGACCTCCGGCTGTGAAAGGTAACAGCATCACCCGGGGATCGAACCAGCGATCTCCGGATGATATGGCGAGCGCTTTACCACTGCACCACTTTTCACCACAATGAGTGACTAGAAGAATAGCATGTGCACTATATAAAGAGATACTTTAAATCAAGCCAAAATCAAACCTATCATTATTATTATTATTATATTAAAAAATCGAAAAAATTTTGGTAGAGCAATTTTTACAGGGTGTATTTTCATTGTTCCTGCGACAGACCCCAGCCCCAGTCACCCTGACCAGAATCAATTGCTTAACAAAGACAAAGAAATGAATGAATGAATGAATGAATGAATGCCAACATGCAATTAGATTCAGAGCACAAAAAGCGGCAAATGCAAATAAACAATTACAAAAAAAAAAACATGAATAAAACAACAATAACTACTACAACACATTAATATCTCTCCATACCCCTTGACAGTATCAGGAATTTGGGAAAAAATTTGTGTTGTTACAGATCCTACAGTAAATGCAATTTTATTGGATTAGAACTGGTCAAATTAATTATATAATCAAACAGTTTAAACACTGATGTAATAACTCCAAACATGCAGAGTTTTCACAAAATTTCAAGCAGATTTGGTCAATTTAATTTCCTTTTAATAGTTTAGACAATTTAAAATGACCTTTCTTGCACAGTTTCAGCAGTGGTGTAATAACTACACCAAAATCATTTAAAGAAATCATAAAGGGAGAAATGTTACATTTAAACAAAGTCGAATGTTCTTCAATTCCAGTAAAAACAATTAGTAATGCCTGAGGAATGTAGGTAAACAGGATTAGAAGCAACACTGAAAATATAGCATTAAAGGCATTTCTCTTCTGTTGGTTTCCTCCATCTCTGGTGGTCTGCGTTGCGATATGAGAATCTCCTGGTCCTGGGTGTTTTAGAGCACACAACACAGACACACAGCAAAATGAAATCACAGCCAATGCTATGATGAATACAAAAGTAAAAATAATGTCAGGGAAAATCATTTTATCAATCTCATATACACCATATCCACAGGCGATCACCCAAGCTACTACTGCTGCTGCAATTCTGTACTTTATATCTTTATATCTCAAAAATGTTACTGGATGAAGCACTGCCAAGTATTGTTCAATGCAAATGCAGGTTTGTATCACTGGTCTTCCAGCCCAGGACAGACCAAGAAAGAAAAAACTTACATGATATAAAATGTCATTTTTAAAAATAAACGTGATCAATGTGTCTATGCCACATTCCAGGCAGTAGATGATCTCCATAATTGTGTGATTGAGAAGAAACACCTGAGTTTCTTTGATTTTATGTTCAGCACAAAAATAGATCCAAAGACAGACCAAATGGGCTGGAGTTCCAAGTAAGAAGCAAAGTATTGTGGTCACATAGCAAAAAAGTATTCCAAAATACTTTCCTTTTGTACAATCCACAAATGTTGGTGAAAATATAAAATCTAAAGTGGAGTTTACAAACTGCTCAGATGTGTTGGCCATTCTCTATCAGCTTTGTGCTGCAAAGGGGAAAAAAAAGGAAATGTGTGAATGCATAAACAATTAAGGCTATGTAAAGATCTCTAGCAGTAACTAAAGTATGCACACAATATACAAAATACTGAAAGAATTTGGTGAAAATGGCTGTTGTGCAATATATGTGTATATATTGTATTTTCTATATATTGCAATGTATCCTAAAGACTACTAGATATAGAAAAATATCTACAAAAAAAGAGTTTGTTTGCATGTGCCATGTTGTATACCTGTACACAACAAACCTGTTAATCAGTGGCAAACTATTTCTTATACACAAAGAATTTGTTTAACCGTAGATATTCACATTTTTTATTCAAATTCTTTAAAATTAGTCAAAAAGTAAAACATAAAAAAAGTAAACTGCTTTGCTAAAAAATAAATGAATGACTGAATGAATGAATGCTAATATTTTGTTAGGTCTGCTGTTACAAACTAGCAGAAGTAAACATCAGCATTAAAATCTCTTCTTGTAATGTTTACCAAGGTAATAAATCACTCACAATAAACTGTGGTTTATTCCTCTATACAGAAAATCCTGTACTCCTTTAGATTTTTATCCATTTGGACCTCTCAATTCATTCAACTGGGTTGAGATCTTGTGATAGTGAAGGCTATAGCATATGATTTGCATCAACTGGATCCTCATCGAACTACAGTATACAGTGAGAGTTCATGCCCTATGGATAGGGTGGTGTCATCCAGGACGAGACCACTCCCATCAGAAATGTTGTACCATTTTATGACAATAACAGAGACACCAGTTTTTCCATTAATTTGTCACCTGACTGTAAATTAATGTTCAGTTTATGAATCAGAGTTTTTCCACTACTTCCTGTTTATCAAGATTTAAACAAGAGGCGTCTTACTCCCCGAAATGAATATTTTTCTTTGACAAAATGTTATATTCTTCATGTATCATAGGAATATGCCAGAGATTACATCATCACATGCAGACGTAGAAAATAATTAAGTACAAATATTTTGTTACTGTACATACATACTGTATTTTCTGTGTATCTGTACTTGACTATTTCCTATATGTGATGAAAAACCTGTACTTTTATTAACTGTGTTTTAAAAAAAGACTCATTACATTTCTGATTACACCTGCCTGAAGGGTACACCCAATCCATTGCAGGGATCACACACATACTGTACACAACCAGACATTGGGCAATTTTGGAAACCAAAATTTTAGAGCCAATTAGCCTAATTTATTTGTCTTTGAACTGGATTGTGGAAGGAAACCAGATTACTCCAAGAAAACCCACTAATATTTTTAGATATTTAAATCTCTTGTAATCCCTACAAAGGTCTCATGAACTTGTAAAGCATCTGAACACTGCCAATAAATTGTTCATTTATTTATTCACTATTAATTTATGCTCTCATATTGGTATGTGTATTATAGTTTACAGGGTAGTGTAGTGGTTAGCATTTTAGCCTTGTACTTGTAGGGTTTAGGGTTCTGTGTGCATGGAGTTTGTATGTTATCCCCTGTGGGTTTGCTCTGAGTACTCCAGTTTCCTCCCAGAGTTAAAAGACATGCAGAGTAAGCTTATTGTTGGTCACAAATTCCCTGTAGTGTTTTTTTGTGTGTGTGTGCGTGTGTGTGTGTGTGCTTGTGTGCCTGTGGTGTGCCACCCTGTCCAGAGTGTACCCCTCCTCATGCCCCGAGTTTCATAGGATAGGCTTCAGGCCTCCTGTGACCCTGTATAGGGAAAGCAGTACAGTGGAACCTTGCGAGTAACTTGGTCTGCGAGCGTTTTGCAGGACGAGCAAAATTTAAAAAGTAAATTTTAACTTAATAAATGAGCAAGGGCTTGATATACGAGTAGTACGCAGGCGCTTCACGTGATGACAACTTAGTTAATGGTTCTTCTCTCTTGCGCGCTGTGAGATTGTGGGTAATTATCTCCCATGCTCAGTCTCAGTGCACGTGTGTCGCTTGTATAGTCAACATCCATGCACGCGTGTACTGTTTATTATACATTATGACCACGTGTGTGTGCGCACGCGTAAAGCAAAAGCAAGTGTCAATACAAAGGTTCCTTGTTAAGATCCAGTCTCTCTCTGTCAAAAAGCAGTGATTTTGTTAGTGTGTGCACAGGCGCAAGTGTCATTAGAAATGTTTCCTTGTTAAAGAAGTTTCCCGACAGAGCAGTGTTTCTGTTAGTATGTGTATGTGTGTCTGTGTGTGTGTGTGTGTGTGTGTGTGTGTGTGTTACTTCTCGCACCTGTTTGTGTGTGTAAAAGTCATCCTATTGTCCTTTCGTCTTACTCCACTTTACACATACACACAGGCATGCATACGCGCGCACACACACACACACACACACGGAAACACTGCTCTGTCGGAATTCTTTTCAAAGGTAAAGTGTAGATTAATTTGTTTTATTTTTACTTTATATTTTGCATTAATCATTTTTATATTAATATTTTTAGGTTGGAGAACGAATCATCAGAGTTTTCATTATTTCTTATGGGCAAATTTATTTGGTATATGAGTGTTGTGATATACAAGCACCTACCTAAAGTACATTTTACAGCACATATTTTCTACTTATATTTGAGCAAAAATTTTGTGTCATTTCTACTTTTATAGGTGAGTACTTCTACTTTTACTTGAATATTGAGTTTGTGTACTTACAGTATTCTACCTCTTGTCACATGATCATCATCATCACCATTACTATACTTCTATTCAATAGATAGATTAAATTACACTTTGTAAACAGTTTATTGTTGCATTTAGTTATGGGACATGCATGAAACAAGTTATGTCATGTTATCACCTCCCTTATTGCAGCTCTAAGCCTTACTAATCTTTCTTGTACTTGGAAAGACAAATCCATCCATCCATCCATCCATTCATCCATTCCATTGTTGCTAAGCAATTGTAGGCCACAATGACTTTTGAGTTTTCGCCAGCTGTCATTGCTGTAGGGGAAGTTACATTGCTTAAGACCCCAACCTCTGGCAACCTACAGACACACACATATAGCCACACCCCCAATCATACTAATAAGACCTACTAATGTACAAATTTGTATAAATTAGTGGCCAAAACAACAACAGTGATCAACTTATAACCACATACTGTGTGATCTGTGTTATAAGCACTGATTTAACTTGCCACTGATATTCATGTATGAAGATGTTGACAAAAAGAGGCAATAGTGAAAGTATATACAGTACACTATGGAAGAGACAATGTAAAGATTTATTTAATTACAGTCTGTGCAGTCTAACCAAATATGGAATGAAGAAAAACACACACCCACACACCCACAAATACTGTATAAAAGGATGTTCTGAACAAGGTTCTGGAGTTGCTTTGCAGAAAAACTTTGCTCTGTTGTGTACCAATAAAGTTTATCATCGCTACCAAGAAACCCCTGATGATTTCAGTCTGATTATTTAATTACTCTTAACAGTCTATGTCTGTAATGGAAGGAAAAAAATTGCATTTAAAACTATTATTGTTGGATCCCTACATATCTGCCTGTCCCATTACTGATACATTTACGGTTTATTGAAGCACACACAGCACAGACACACAACAGAACAAAGTCACAGTTACTGTTGTGAAATACTTATCTCTTTTCATTTTTATGGAATAAGATCACTGTCAAAAATATTCGTGTGTAAAAAATATATTTAATTTTACACACAAATCTTTTTTTTACGCACAAATATTTTTGACAGTGATCTTATTCCATATTTCACCATTAATTTATTCCTATTTCAACAGAAGTATGCTTAGTTGTACTTCTAGCTAATTACAATTACTTAAGTATGCCTTTTAGTTATGAAAATTTTCTTTTTTTCTTCTTCTGTTGGAGTCCCCACAGCAGATCATCGGATCAGGATACTGATTTGGGTTTTATGCTGGATGCCCATGAAAGTTACTGTCACAGTTGCCGCCTAGTGGCATGCTACTGTAGGCATCCCTTGCGTTTTATGTTGATATTGTATTGCATTGTCTCATGCATCATGGTTATGCTATAGTGATGAGAAGTTTGGATCATTTTAGTGACTTGGTTCTTTGAAGCTCGTTCATCAAAATGAAAGATTTTTTTTGATGCATTTAGGTCTTTGGTTCAGTAATAAAATAAAATGTTATATTTTCAATAAACAGACCCCCAACACGTCTACATACACAAATTTTGGCTATAGTTCCAGTAATGAAAATACTACAATGCAGCTAAGGACATATTAGGATAAACAGAATGAGTAGCTCACCTTTCATGTCTTCTGGTCCGAATCGTTTGTTCTTTTGTCACGTGACTCTCATAGACGCTATGCAGTGCATTACACAGGAAACAGAATTGAGCAATTCTTCTCATGAGTTATTTAAAATTTAATATAAATATTTTTAAAAATAAGGTCCCTTAAATGGAAACCGCTTTCTATGAGACAGATTTTTATCAAATGTGGTTAATTGCAGTTGCACAAAATAAACCAACTGCAGTTTGATCATTGTGATTTTTTCCATGCTTTATACTTCATCTTACATTGAAAAGGTGGTATGGTTCAAAACAGCTGGTGATGCAAATAGGAAATTTTCCATAGACCTGACCAGATATTTCATTTAAAGTATGTGACCTTCAGATTGCGACACAGCTTTAGTTGGAAAGAAAAAGGATTTAGGAAGTACTCTATTTATCTTCTTCAATCTTTTAAATAATAAGTAAATATCCAGTAACAACATTAATAGTTTGGAAACATGTAAAATTGTACAATTTTTCAGACCATTTTTTATTTTACTACATTTTATGTATGTACACTTATCTTAAAATGGATTCGAATACGATTTTCCTCATCATTCTACACACAATATTCCTTTTTATCTTTTGGCTGATTACGAAAATAAAGATATATTTAGATATTCCATTATTCAGACCTTTTGTTATAAGTTTAGTACCTACTCAATATTAATAATTTAATTAATTAATTAATTATAAAAAGAAATCAACTTGTGGAGTCCACCTGTGCCTAATTAAACTCATTGGACACAATTAGGACAAGCACACATTAAATAAGCTCTCACAGTAGTTGGTGTACTGTTTGAATGATGTTGCATTCACTACATAAGGATCAATGACATGCTCACTGGTTATAGTGTGGAGAAAAAACAACTATCTTTCTTTCTTTCTTTATTTATTTAGTTAGTTAGTTAGTTAGTTAGTGTTGAACAGCCCTGTCTTGTCACATGAAAATACATTAAACGTACTTTCCTTTATGTTTGACTGACTGGATTCTAAGTTGGCTTATTTAATGTTGTAAGATGGGAGTTTTTGTTTATTTGTTTTTACATTAACATTTAGATGTTAAAAAATATTTTAGTGTTTTGACAATCATTTACAGTTAAAAGGTAACATATTGTTGTTGTATAAGCATTCATTAGAAGTTCAAATAGAAAAGGATATCATAGATATTGTCTACAGAAATTAAATCAAAAGAAGAAAATATAATATACTGTATATAATATATAAATATAATATTGTCATCCCCAAATTTGTATTTATTATTGTTTCCCAATGTTACTTTCTGCCTGACTTTTTATAACTAGTGCATTTTTGTAAGAATTTCTGTTAAATAACTCCCACGGATTTCACTAATTAAGTCTCTTTAATTTATTTTAAATAATTTCATTTATTTGCATTGATTTAATAAAGACTATGCCTAAGGCATAACAAAAACACATGCCGAAGTACAGCAGAGGACTAGAAAAAAACTTTCTTACACTAGTTCAGGTACAGTAATAAAAGAAACTATGGAAAAAAACATTTAAGCATGAAAAACCCCTAAAAAATTCATAAACAATAAAAACTCTTACTGTAGCTGCAGTAAAACATTTGAACGTTAAAAATACAACAACAACAACAACAAAATGTATTGTCAGCATATAAAAAACAGGTTGCTTATGATAGTCTTGTCATTTCTTTTACTGGTCAATCATTTTTCTTACTAGTGAATTTTACCTAACGTCCTGTAAAGTAACGGGCATCCCACTGATTCTTCTCATTGATTCTTGTAAATTTTATTTACTTTTGATTTAGACATTTTAAATGAGCTCCCTTGTACATTTTCATTAATGGTGTAATCACCTGTCACACCTGTGCCACCACAGTCCGGGGGAGTGAGATCCGGTTCCCCGGACTATTGAGCCGAGGCTTTGTCTCCCCCTAGTGTGTCTACGTTGGTATGTCTTCCCCTTATCACAAATCATGTTCACCTGTGTCTCTCCCCTGTGTGTCTTTATTTAAACCAGCCGAACCCGTAGTGTCCTGTCCGTTCACTGTTGTTGCTATGTTTGTTTTGCATGTTGTTGGTCCAACCTCACTGTGTCTTCCTGTCTCCGCTTCAGGACTAAGCCGAGTCTGCAGGGTCGGGGTAAGGCCTGTGTAACCAGACAGTCTCAACTCAGACAACTCTTGTGTGCTCGTACCCGCCTGCAGACCCCAGCCTGAGGAGGCTGTGCTAAAGCCCAGTTTTGTGTTTGTTTTCTTGTTTTTGTGTTTATAACTGTTTATGAAGAGCTCTATATACGTGGGAAATAATAACAAAAGAAATAAAAAGAGACTCAAGTGTGTTTCAACCCATACCTGCATTTTGCGTCCGTTTACTCTCCCAGAGAACATGACATCACCACACCAAGGAAATTGAAAGAAGTAATAAAAGGACTAATATTACATGTAAGCAATATCTATTTTATAAACAGTAAAAAATGGTAAGTAAGGCCTGAGGAACTTTTATTGGGGATAACATTCATACAGTTATAAACAATTTTTATTACAATGAAAAACCCATTTCCATTTGAGACATTTCATGAGCTTCAGTATACTGTGATTCTGGAAAAACACATGAGTGAATTTGCATTCAGTTCCATAAAGATAGAACACCACATATTGTATGGGCTGCTGTACCAAGAATTATACCAACCTGATAAAGTAGGTGAAAACCTAACTAAATGGATTATTTTTTAATAAAATTAGCTAAAGGTAGTTTTAGCCATTAAACATTAGTTGTGTACTACAAAGATAACTGCTTAATGTCTGATATTAATATCTTTAATTAAAAGTGTCATACAAAAATTAACAAGATATATTTGAATATGTGTCAGACAATTTCTTCTAATATATTATACTGTTTATTTATTCTGTTTATCCAGAATTCATGAATGTAGTTGGACATGAAGTATAATATAAATGTACATTTATAAAGTTTTTACATAAGTAAATGCAAGCTAATCTTACATAAACTAATAAATGTAAATAAATTGCAATATGCATTTGCAGAATTCTATGTTGTATTTGAACATGCATTATTCATCCTGTGAAAATGAAGAAGTTAAAAATGTAAATACAAAATGTTTGCCAAGTGTTGCAAAAATTTTAGCCCAATAGAGAATTTTATTTGGTATTTGATATTCCAAAATTGTTGTTGATGAAACCCTCAGTTCAAAGAAGTACTGTACACACAGACTCTGAGGCAGGAATCGAACCCGGACCGTGGAGGTGCAAGGTGACAGATAGTGTAGAAGAAAGATACACAATACAATTGATTTTTTTTTCTTAATTAATTAACAACAAATGTTATCTAATTTATTTTTATTCTTAGATTATGTGGTGCAGCTGCCAGGCCCTGTATCTGAGCTGTAATTATATATTAAAAGAAGTCAGTAAAAATAAATCTGTTTTAATTTCTATTTGTGATTTATAGCTGCCATTTTATAGCTAAACTTTTATATAAGGAACACAGATATGGCATTTTTGCTGGGTTGTTCACAATTTGCTTCATGTAAGTGAATGTTTTGCTATTATATTATTAAATTTATCATGTAACAGATCTTTAATTTCTGTAACAGAAATTACAGTCTTTCTATTTGACCGTACATTCAAAAAACAAATAAAGGACAATAAATACTTGTCTTTCTAGCTTTCTTATTGAGACTTTTTCTTATATACAAACAAATCAAGCATTATATCATGTTGTACTTGACATTATTTCACAAAATCTATTGAAGATAAAAAAAAAACCATGCAAACAGCAAAATGAGAGCATAAACCAGTTCACTAAATATTTAAAATAATACAAAAGCGTAATTTTCATCTGTGTTCTCTAAGCAAAATTAAATAAGGAAAATCACCTCTTACTATTTAACTTGATCACTATATAATTCAATATAAATATTTAAAATGCAATTGATTTTATCAACCAACAAATCTCAACCGCAGTATATTGAAATAAAAAGGAAAGGCCATTGGATTAGAAGGTGTGTCCTTCTGACTAATACTATTTAAAAAAAAACAAACATATTTTTTATGTTGGTCCTACTGGTTTTTCCAAAAGTTCTGTGGAATAATTATGAATCCTACTAATTCCTTTTATGAAATCTCTTTAAATTACTTTTGATACTTTAGACATTTTAAATGACCTCGCTTGTACAATTTCATGAATGGTGTAATCATCACACCAAAAACATTTAAAGAAGTTATAAAAGGAGCAATATTACATAAAAGCAATTTCCGATCTATATTACTACTAGTAAAAATGGTAAGTAATGCCTGAGGAAGGTAAGTGAATAAAATTAGAATCAATGATGTAAATATAGTACTAAATGCAATTCTCTTCTGTTGGTTCCCTGCATCTCTACCTGTCTGGTCTGTGGTATGTGTAGCTCCTGGCCCTGGGTGTTTCAGAGCAAGCAACACAGATACACAGCAGAATGAAATCACAGCCAGTGTTATGATGAACAAAGAGTTAATAAAAGAATCAGGAAAAGAAAAGAAAATTGTGAACTTGTATAAAGTATATCCAACTGATATGAACCAAACTACTACAGCTGCTGCAATCCTGTATTTTATATCTTTATATCTCAAAAATATTACTGGATAAAGCACTGCCAAGTATTGTTCAATACAAATGCAGGTTTGCACCAAAGGCTTTCCACTCCAAGACAAACAAAGAAAAACATAAATTGCTATACTGAATGTGATATTTTTAAAAACAAACATATTTACTATTTCTGCAGCACACTCTAAGCAGAGGATGAGCTCCACTATAATGTGATTTAGAAGAAACACATAACTTTGTCTGACATTCCGGTTAACGCAAATAAACCAGAGACACCATAAATTGGCTGGCGTCCCAATGAGGAAGCAACATGTCATGGTACAGTATGAGAAAATAAATCCAAAATGAATTTCTTTTGCACAGTCTAAATAACTAAATTCAGCTGGTAAAATTAGAGTGGAATTGATGACCTGTTTGGCTGCATTAGTCATTCTGTAAACAGAAAACAAAAGATTGCGTGACATTACAAAATAAAAAATAGGGATAATAAGAAAAAGAAATGATGAGGTAAGATATTGTTTTTAATATTTGCCTTTATGATCATCTTGAGACACACTGAATCAAAGACATACTGAATGTTTATCTTTGAGCAAAAAGTAAAAAAAAAAAGAGGAATTACCTGTGGATTGATGCAAGACTTCTGAAAGTTTTCTGTTTGAGGATGAGATTGCATACCATGGAGTTGTACGACTAAAATTGAAATGGTCTTGCAAAAGTAGCTGCAGCTTATCCTTTCAGTTTAAAATATTGACAGTCTATTCAAATGTTTTCACGTGGACTGTAATACAGTACCAGTCAAATGTTTGAAAACACCTTCTAATTCAGTGTTTTTGTTTTGTGATTTATTTTGTGATTTATTTACTATACTGGTGATTTCATGGAATAACGCATATGTAATTAACAACAAAAACAACAGTAGCAGCCAGGTGTTATTTTAAGATATGAAGGTCAGCTTTTCTGGAACAGTTCTTGCAAGAACATTTGCAAAATCCATCAGGCACCATGAAGAAACTGGCTCTCATGAAGAACATCCCAGAAAAACAAGATCAAAAATGACCTCTGCTGCAGAGGAGAAGCTCACTTAGTTACCAGCCTCAAAAATGATCATTTAGCAGCATCTCAGAGTACAGCTGCTATGAAGGCTTTAACTAGCATGTGTAGCAAAATCTCATCATGAACTATTCATGAACTAATAACTAAGATTATTGCATATTTTTGATGCCATCAGCATTGTTTTACAGTGTAGAAAGAAATAAAAATGGAATTAGAATGTGTGTCCAAACTTTTAACTGTTAGTGTAGCTTTATCTGAAAAGTTACTTAACATCTGACAGAGCAAAAAAAGAAAAGAAAAGAAAAGTCCTACTACGAGGATGGCCTATTGGACACTCTGCCGTTGTAAGAAACACAGTCTTCAAATATGCAACTTTTCAGGCATAGTTGGGAAAAATACTAATAAGCATTACCATGAAAATGTATTAATATGACTATGATATTTTTAAAACATTTATCAATTCACAAAAGCTTTTGAAGGGAGTTTGCATGTTCTCCCTGTCCTTGCTGGGTTTCCTCCTGGTACTCTGGTTTCCTACCACAGTCCAAAAACATGGAGAGTAGGCTAACTAGCTTTCCCAAATTGCCTGTATATGAGTGTGTATGTGAGTGTTTGTGTGCTTGTGCCATGTGACGGACTGGCACTCCATTTCACTTAGTGCCCTGAGACCCCTAGGATAGGCTCCATGCCTCCCACAACCCTGTATAGGACAAATGGTATAGATAATAAGTGTGAGTTGTTTTTACTTAGTTAAGCTGACGGGTTATATTTTGAAAAGTAGCTGGGGTACATGGCGGCATGGGGATCTAGTGGTTAGCACTGTGGCCTTGCTCCTCAGTGGTCAAGGGTTCGTGTCCCTCCTTGGGTCTATGTGGGTGGAGTTTGCATGTTCTTACTGTACTTGGTCCAGTCTGTACGGGTACAACAGTTTCCTCCCATAGTCCAAAGACGTGCTTGCCTGTGAGGTGTGTGTGTGTGTGTGTGTGTGTGTGTGTGCCGCATGCAGTGGAGTAGTAACCTGTCCAAGCTCAATTACAGTATATACTACTTCAATTAATACCCCATTCCACAGACAATTGCTACCGACCCCTCCCGATGTCTTCAGAGTGTTTGTGGTCGGTACCAATTCAGTAAATTTTTTAAGTGTAGCGAATGGGACATACTGTATGTTATATGCATTCTAATGACAGTAAGCTGAAGGAGAGCATAGCGGTTGGTACCATCTTTCCATGACGAAAGTTTCGTCTTGAGGACTTTTTTGATGAAGCCCTACAATAGAAGTGGACTTACTAATAAAGAGCTTGTGGCCACTATAGGATATCTAGGGGGAGACGTGTTGTGGAGAATGCCTTTGGCATCCTTGCCAGCGACTGTATTTATGTGATTAACAATGTGAAAACTTGATGAAATATTATAATGAAATTTTACTAATGTTTTCCAAACTTTTGAATGAAATGAAATAAACAAACCACAAAACACAAGAACAAATCTAGCAAAGTAAACTCCACAGCTACCACCTCCATTCAGATGGTGTCTTTATTCATTTTTAATAGTTTTGAAAGTTAAGATTATCTGCCTTTTTAAACATTTAGCAGTGGTGTAATTATCTCACTAAAACATTTATGTTATTCACAAAAAGTGATGTATCAGCGTGTACTATAAAATGTCAACAGTATTAGAAGCAATGCTAATAGGGCTATATTAATGGCATTATATTGTTTGGTTCCCTACATTTTGATGTGTATGCTTTTTGGTATGTATATTTTCTGATCCTGGATATTTAAGATCACACAGCATAAATAAACAGCAGATCTAAATCTGTCACTGCTGCAAAAACACTAAGAAAGAACAATGGTTATGAAAATGTGCTACACCGATCTCATATAGGCCACATTCAAATGCTATCCACCTTCTGCAGATTTGCTACAGCTGGTAATAATGTAATTTTTAAAGATGGATATTGTGCATTAACTTCTGTATAGAAGATGAGCTTTAAATTGTTATTGAAAAAAGAAACATGTGAGTTTGATTAAATCTCCATTTAGTATAAAAAAGAAAAGGGCACCACAATACTGATACATAAAGGAATAAACATAATGTCATCATAAAGTAGCAGAAAAAAATAAATTCCACATCAATTCCTTTTAAACCTTTTGGAATTTATAAACCATTTGAATGCTAAAGGTTAAACCAAATGTTAATATTCACTAAGCACACAGTAAGATATACAGGGCTGTGAAGAGAAAGATATTTGCCCACTTCCTTTGTTTTTTCTTTTTTGTCTATTTGTTAAACTTAATGATTGAGATCATCAAACTGATTTAATATCACACAAAGATAATCCAAGTAAATACAAAATGCAGTTTTCAAATGATGCTTTCATACAGTATATTAAGGGAAAAAAGCTGTCAAAACCTATCTGGCCCTATGGTAAAAAAGTACTTGTCCCCCCCCCCCCCTTGCTAAGTCGTGAATGGTTTTTGTGTTCAATTTCTGTGATTTTTTTAGTTAAATTTCACTTGCCACACCCACTTGCCTGATAACTGCCAAACTGTTGAATTCTTGAACGTTTGAATTAAGAAATCATTTAAATAGAACCAATTAAATCAATTAAATAGAATGTTAAAAATCTAAAAACAAAAACAAAAAAAACAATGCGATCTAAAGAAATTCAAAAACAGCTGAAGAACAAAGTAATGCATCAGTCCAGAATGGGTTATCAAGTTATTTTTAAGTCTTTGGGACTCCAGCGAACCACAGTGAGGGTCATTATTCACAAATGGAGAAAACTTGGAACTGTGGTGAACCTTCCAAGTAGTGGCCGGCCTACCAAAATTACTCTAAGAGCACAACGACAACTCACCCAGTAGCTTATAAAACCTAGGACAACATCTAAAAACCTTCAGGGCTCACTTGCCTAAGTTAAGGTCAGTGTTCATGATTCAACAATAAGAAAGAAACTGGGCAAAATGCCATCCATGAGAAAGTTTCCGAGGCGAAGGCCATTGCTGCCCAAAAACACATTTGCCAAAAATATTTTTATTATCCCAAAGACTTTTTGGAAGGTCTGTGTCTCGTTATCTGGCATAAAATTAACACAGCATTTCATAAAAAGAACATACAGTACCAATAGTCAGACATGGTAGTGGTAGAGTGATGGTCTGGGGCTGCTTTGCAGCTTCTAGACCTGGATGATTTGCCATAATTGATTGAACCATGAATTCTGTGCTCTGCCAGAATATTCTGTAATGCCATAATATCGTGACATCAAGCTTAAGCACACTTGGGTTATGCAGCAGGATAAGGATCCGAAACACACCAGCATGTCTACCCCTGAATGGCTCAAAAAATACAAAATTAGGAATTTGAAGTCTGGAAGTAAATCCAGTTGAGATCCTTAAACAGCTTGCTTATGCTTAAAAATTGAAGGCTGAATTGAAGCAATTCTCTAAATCATTTTAATGTGACAAATATGCAAAAAAAAAAAACAGGAGGGGGAAAATACTTAAATCATGGCACTGTAAGGCCTTTTATCACAATGAATATTAAACATGACAATGTTTAACAATGAGTTATTAACAACAACAAAAAAAACATCTGTCTTACACTTGGTAAACCTCATTTCTACATAAAAGCGAGACTGAAAAGCACATTTGTTAAGCAAATGCTGATGTCAAATTAACAGATATCTTCTCTGTTAAACTGGTGCACATGATTTATTTTCATACTGAGCACACTAAAATACCTTATTATGAAATACAGTTTATAATGCTTTATCAAAATACTTTAAAACTCTTCATGTTCGTTTTTGATATATGTTTACTTTTCTAGCTTTCAGGACCACGTTCAGCTCTTACCCATTGTTTTATTTAACTTACATTGCATGACGCATGCAATGTAATTTATTATTTTTTTGTTTGTTGGCTTTCTTTAGCTAAAAAGTCTAAAAAAATAAAAAAAAAAGTCTTAATTGTCCCATGTGTATGCTGTTAGTGTATTTGGTTTTTGGCTGTTATTATGTTGTGTACACCCTTAAACTCAAAGGCTTTACATTTAGTCTTCAACTATTTGATTCTATTGTTGGAAATCTGATTGTAGACAATATAAGGTTTGCCCGAATATCCTTGGGGCCTGTTTTTCATACAGTTATATTCTTATGGGAATTGGGGCTAGTCTACTGAATTGCTTTTAGCTCGACTTTCTAAACTACACCTCGGAAGTTTTCACAGTGGAACCAAATGGATGGATTTTTGCCAGATGGATTCTTAAATCTCCCTGGATGTAAGAATTTCCAGCAGCTCAACAGTACATCATTATATTAGCTCCAAACCTCTCAACAAACACAATTTCTTCACTATCTCTTGACATTAAGATAAATGCTTAATGTGTCATGTTATGTGACTAATGAAACCTAAAAGTGTAAATTCCCAAAGATGTTCTTATAGTTGAAAACCTTCTGACTTGGAAATCAGTGATAAAGACAACAACACATGGCCATTCAAATCCTGGTATACAAATTGTTACTTTTAAAAATTATATTAAAATCAGAATGCATCAGAATGTGTGCACTAATAAAAAGCTGTGGTTTAACATACTGCTGGCACTATCAGTGCTGCTATTACAGAAAATTAACACATTTGTATAAATTTGACCTTAATAATCTGTATAGGCCAGGATTTGAAATGTGCAGTGGTATACAGAACATTAGCTACTTACTCTTTAAAACATTGATTGTTTAAAATGAACATTTTTCTTTTTAAAATCAACATTATGGCTTGCTCATCAGGAACTATTTAATCATTTTGATACATACACATTTACAATTCATACAAACTTCCATAATTTCTTTTTGATAGTCCAAAGCTGCATTGTGATAATGACAATTGTTAAAAGTTTTTCTAGCAAGTGAATAAAGAAGAATGATTTCTTCTTATCAAAAGACTTAGATTTTTAAAATATTTTATGTGACTGTACATAGATAAATAGATAGATAGACATAAAAGGTAAAATTAAAATAATAATAAGGTGCATTAATGAGGCAAAATGGTGTCCAACTTAAGGTGCATTAAACAAGTAAAAATGGTGTCAAATAATCCGAAAATACTGCTTCTATGTACACGTGCATGATGATTGTATATTCAGACTGGAAGAAAACTATACATAAGATGCATGGGCAAATTGAAATAGTAATAGGCATAATCAACTGTACGTAGTCACTGTATATAACCAGCAAATATTAATAAAAGAGAGGATGAAATAAATAAGGGATGTGAGCATACTGTAGTGCAATAAAACAGAATTTATATGAGCCTATTTTTTGTGATGTCAGAGAAGGAAATTCCTCTCCTGAAACAGAGCAGAATTATTTTCTAATTGTAGTTGGCAGAAAAAAAAATCTTTTTATAACGTGCTTTGTCACAGCAAAGCTAAAGCATTCTCTTACTGAAAGTGCTCTGCTGTTCAGCTAGTAGATTTTGGAGAGGATGTGAGGAGTTCTCAATGATGAAAAATTGTTTGATTAGGAAGATGCACACTGCATGTTCCCTTAAGCACATTTATCCTTTACAATTGTAGCCACACTAAGGACTTTGAAATCTGTCAGCAAATCTATTACAAAAGTTAATATTAGATACTGTAGATAGATATTTTATTGATGCCGAAGGAAATTCCAGTGATATTATGCTAGATCTAGTTAAGGGTCACATTATAAATATAAAAACATTAAAAAAAACACAGCAAAACTTTATGCTAATTAAACATTTAAATCATACAAAAATCACACAATAATATATTTAAATGATTTCAGGTTAATAGTACAAGATGAACATTTGCCATATATATTTTAAATATTATACGAGACTAATACTAAAACATCATCCACTGGGGAAAAAATATATTGTGGATGTTGGCAAAATAAAGTTATTCTATTCTATTGATTATTCTAGTTAATCTATAATTGTTAAACTGTTAACAGTGAATCAGTTATTCCCTTGCTGATCCAAATGTTATTCTAACAAACATTGTCCTAAGGGATGAGAGCATAACACAGCTAAAAGATTGCACAAGATAACACATGACAGTAAAAGTAAGGATAAAGATTAACAAAGAAAAATTAGAAACATTATCATCTTCTGTAATATATTAAATAATTGGTAGACATCCAGTAAAAACAAATTTGGAAACCTGCTCAGCATGTTCTACAGTGCCTGTTTAATGTTTAAGCATGTTTACTTTTAATTTATCTGGATTTCTTAAAATGTATTAACAGCGTGGTCAAATAAATCACTTCAGGTCGGAACCTGAAGATTCTCAGAGCTCATGAGCACACTTTAACTGTGTTCACGGAGCCTTGTTAGTTTTTTTGCTGATGCACCATTGGTATGAATACATGTTTTTTTTTAAAAGCTTTGTGAGAAATTTCACTCAACAATTCTCATTTATTTCTTCTGATATTTAAGACATTTTAAATGATATTCCTTATACACATTCAGGAATGGTAAAACCATAATACCAAAGACATTACAAGAAGTAAAAATTGGAGAAATGTTACATTCAAACAATATCTGCTCTATTTTAAAACAAGTACAAATTATAAATAAAGTCTGCGGAATATAGGAGAACAGCATTAGTAGCAGTGCTGAAAATATAGTATTAAAGGCATTTCTCTTCTGTTGGTTCCTTACATCTCTACCTGCCTCATTTCTGGTGTGTGTAGCTCCTGGGACTGGGTGTTTTAGAGCATGCAACACTGACACACAACAAAAAGAACTCACAGCCAATGTTATGACAAATACGAGGTTGTTAAAAAGATTAAAGAACGTCATTTTGATCAACTGGTGCAAAACGTATACAAGTGATATGAGCCAAACTGCTACAGTTGCTGCAATTCTGTACTTTATACCTTTATATTTTAAGAATGTTACCGGATAAAGCACTGCCAAGTATTGTTCAATGCAAATACATGTTTGTATGAGAGGCCTTTCGTTCCAGAACATCCAGGAATAAAAATAAATCACCACTGTTAATGTGTAATTTTCAAAGATAAATAAATTTAGCATTTCAGCAGCACATGCTATGCAGAAGATGAGATCTATTATAATGTGATTGAGAAGAAATACACGACTTTGGTTGAATTTTCTTTCAATGCAAAAATAAAACCGGAGACACCATAAATTGCCTGGAGTGCCAAGAAGAAAACAAAATGTCATAGCACAGTACAATACAATAAATCCCAAATGAATTCCTTGTGCACAGTTAGTAAAAATAGGAGTTTGAAGAATTAGAGTTGAATTGATGATTTCTTCAGATGTGTTAGTCATTCTGTGATAAAAGTGTAAAGTTCTAAATCATAAAAAAAAAGGATTTATAAGGTTAATTTGTATTAACATATTGCTGTTCATCTCTCTCAAATTATACAATAAGCAGAGATATACTGAATGTGTATACCTGGTTTGAAAAGTTATTTATTTAGTTTTTTATAGGTTTTACCTGTGATCTGTTGCACGACTTCAAAGCAATAAGGTCAGACCAGTGGGACTGGGATTCAGATGATCTTTCTAAATGAAAATGTGACTTTGTCTTTGTCCTGTCAGATAAAAACACATGCTAGAATAAATAATATATTTAAATATTTGACATGCATTTTGAAAAATGTAAAGAAAAATTACAATGACACTACCAAATTTTATGTATGATTACTGAGGTGTTAACAATATGATAATAACCTCATATCGTCCCCTTAATGAATAGACCTATAGACATTGGATGAATGGGGCATATGTTATATGCTATCTAACGACAGTAAGCTGAAGGAGATCATAGAGGTTAGTATCATCTTTTCTTCACCAGAACTCGTGACTAGTGATGACAAGCCCAATCCTTACTTTATCCTCTGTAATGAAAGTTTCACCTTAAGGATGCCTTAATAAAGCCCTACAGTAGAAGTGGACTGATAAAGAGCTTGTGACCACTACAGGATACCTAAAAGGAGACGTGTTACATTCTTGCCAGTGACTTTATTTATGTGATTAATAATTTGTTTATTATTGTAAATATCACTATTTTTTATTTAACTTGTACAATGTGCTTTTATTGTACAATGGAACCTTGGATTATGAGCATAATTAGTTCCGGAAGTGGGCTCGTATTTCAAAACATTCATAAATCAAAGTGAATTTTCCCATAAGAAATAATGGAAACTCAAAGAATTCATTCCACAGCCCCAAAAAATAAATAAATAAACATAATTAACACAAAATATGAAGACAAAACAAATTAACCTGCACTTTAACTTAAAAAAAAAGTAAAAATAAATCCAGACAGGTAAGTGTGTCTGGATTCCAATGACGCGCGCGTGCACACAGACACAGAGCAGGCTAATACAGAGAGAGAAAATAGATCTTTAACCTCTCAAATAAGACTTGCTTTTGCTGTACACACACGTACTGTATATAGACACAAAATAAAATATGTTTTTATGCGCACACACGTGGTCACAGTGTTATAGTAAACAGTACACGCGTGCACGGATGTTGATTTATACCAGTAAGAGACGCGCACTAAGACCCAGCAGTGGAGACGATTACCCACAATTCCGCAGCGCAAGAGAGAGAAAAACCGTTGGCTCAGTTGTGATCACAACTTCAAAACAAGAAGCACATGCATGATACATGATATTCAGTACTCGTAAACCAAGACTTGTTCATTTTTCAAGTCAAAATTTATTTAAAATTTTTGCTCGCCTTGCGGAACACTCGCAAACCACGTTAAACACAATCCGAGGTTTCACTGTATATAGAATTTGGTGAAACTTAATATAGCAATATTATAATGAAATTTTACTCGTATTTTCCAAAGTTTTGAATGAAATGAGATGACCAAAACACAAGAACCCATCCTCATTTGGGTCATAACAAATAGCAGGAATCTTTTGCCGTTTTATACTGTGTTAGGTAGCTGGAAGTTCAATATAACATAAGATGTCTAAGTTAACATGGAGTCCAGTTCGCCACCAGGATGAGAGTCAACAGTTTTGACTGACCACAGGTGCAGAGGGCAGATGGGGTCTGAATCACTGGGAGACCGGGAGCAGCATGTGTAGCTCCAAACCATCATAAAACAGAATCCAGCTGGAGGTGGTCCTTCTCTGGATGCCTCTGTCTACTGGTACAATCGTCTCGGGTTACTTTGCTGTAACCCTGTTCCCTGAAAAAGTGTGAACAAGATGCTGCGTGAAAACGCTATGGGAATATCTTTCTGTGTTGCCGGTTGTGAAGCATGTGTGTATCAAACACGCCAAATTTTGGCATATATAACCTCGGTCAGGT
>JAOVVA010206533.1:0-18405 GCA_028565275.1 Leiocassis micropogon | reverse complement strand
AAATCTTGTGGATGTCCTTCCAAGAAGAGTAGAAGTGGTATAGTTACAAAAGTGGGACCGACTCCATATTAAAGTATGTCATTGCAGGTTTAGCCAAATATTTTTGTCCATATGATAGTAAATGTGTATTTTTTGAAAGCCTGATATAAACATGTTTTCTAAAGCACCACTGGATGAATTATATTTCCCACCCAGTTAAACACAAATTAAATAAATGTTTAAATTTAGCTAAATCAAATACTGTTGTTTGGACTTCTGGTCCATCTGAAAAGAGTGGTGTTGGTTAAAATGTCTGCATGTTTGTTATCTCTCTGTTTGTGAGTAGACGCCATGTCTGGAAGAGGCCGAGGCCGGAGTCTCTTCACCTTTAACGTGGACTCATTGGGTTTCGGCAGAGGAGACGCTTTACCCAGCAGCGCTCAGGCGCCTTCGCCGCTCTACCCTGTACGTATGATTTTCACTTCAGCGTGATAATCATTACATTGTTATCCTGCAGATGGATCACGGCTTTACTGTGTAATCTTATATGTCATAAGAGTGAAGTTTTCTGCATGGAGATGATGTTTATTTAAGAGTTAAGGACGCGTCTGTGTCCGTGTATTTCCTCATGTCCATGTGTTCGTTTTCAGCCCATGCAGTTCAGGCCGGTTCCTCTGCAAACGGGCGAGGAGGTGGAGTACATGCTGGCGCTTAAACAGGAACTCCGAGCCTCCAGCAAGAACCTGCCTTTCCACATCAAACCGTCTGCACCTAAAAAAGGTAGAGACTATTATTATTCTCTAACTAAAGGTAGAGATATTATTAAATTGATGTTTTTATTCCAGGTTATAGCAGAGCACAACTAAATTAAAAAACTTAAAAGGTTTTTTAAAAACAGAAACACATTCGGAAGTATATATATAATCAGTGGTTAAGTTTTCTGTAAGGAGACGTTTATGTAACGTGTATGGAAGGAGTCTCCATTATCAGTTCCTTGTTCAAGCTGTAACTTTAATCGTTGTCTTCCAATCACTTCTGTTGTGTTGCTAAACAAATGGTTAACGCTGTATTGTTTCCTTTGTCATTTGCATGCAAAGGAATCCTGTATGGCTATCCTGTAATGTCCAAACACAATAGAAAACGTGTTGTTTTCCCTGCAGTCGTCAGGGATCCCAACGGCCGGGTCGTAAGATGTATTGTTTCTGATTTTTTTGTTTCGACAGACGTGGCTCGTTACTCAGATAAGTACCAGACCGGAGAGACCAAGCACGGCGAATGGACTCCGGGTAAGTGAGAAAAACAGACATCAAGATAATAGCGATGTCTGTGCAGATAAGGACATGCTTATTTCATTTTTATGAGTAAATTGTTTGTGTTTCAGACTGGAGTCGACTCCCTAAAGAGCTTTGCATCAAAGTTGAGAAGTCGCGTAAACGCAGTGAGTGAACAGCTAGCTACATAATTAAAGATCATGTTTTTAAAAAACTAATGCTAATGGTTTAAACCCAGTTTCCGCCTTTCACAATTCTTTTTTGATAAGAATCATTCAGATTCAAACTGGAGTTGTCAAGCAATTAATCATTTGATATGCAATGAAATGCTTTTATGACCGTCTCTGACCTGGAACTGGGCTTTAGTATCGCTTTGTTAAACACATTAGACATATGTCTTTGCATTTAACACACACACACACACTGTTTCTTTTCACAGAGACCAAACCGGTAGTGAAGCGCAAAATCAAACCTGCTGCTCCCAAAGAAATCTTAGAAAAACTGGAGGTAAAAGATCATATCAAATCACATTTAATTATCTTTGTTAGAACTGTTAAATTCTGGATTCTGGTCAGAAGGTATTGGTTTTCTGTAATAGCTTTGCAGAACAAATCAGAGTTTTATATCAACCTATTCTTTCTAATATGTTGTTTCTATAGTACCAGCTGACACAGGGTCATCTACATGTGATCGTTGATATGGTGAAGGTTTTTGTAGAGAGATGTTTATTTGATGCTTATGAAAGGAGTCTTTGGTGTCACCTTTTAAAACGGTTAGAGAGTAATTGCTGTTGTGTAAGAGGAATAAAACGCTTCAGGGTGTTACAGGAAATAAACTTTGGCGTGGTAAAACAGGATTCAGCCTGACATGAGTCAGGCCACAGACCATCACAGTGATCGTTGTCAAACAACAGCACCACTCCAAGTCATTCCGTCAAGTGACTCCTCAAGTGACTCTCTAAGGGAATTTCAAAATGTTTCCCCAAGTGACCCCACATGTGATTCCCTAAGTGACTCCCAAGTGATTCCCAAATTACTTCCCAAGTGATTCCCAAAGTGATCCCCCAGCTGACTCCCTAAGTGATTCCAAAATGTTTCCCCAAGTGATGACAAAGAGAATCTTAAGTAACTCCTCAAGTGACACAGTTACCAAGTTGCTTCCCAATGATTCTCAATTGATTCTAAAGTCATTCCCCGAGTGAGTCCAAGGCGATTCCCCAAATTTTCTAAATGACTCTCAAGTGGCTCCCCAGGTGATTCACCAAGTAATTTCCATGTGACCCCCCGCCCCCCAACTTGATTTCCAAATGATTGCCTAAGTGACTACAAAGTGATTCCAATGTGACTCCTTAAATAATTACAAAGTGATTCCCAAGTGATTCCCGAAATGATCCCAGAAGTGACTCCCCAGTTGATTCCCAAATCACTCCACTGATTTCAGATGCAGATCATGTAATAAGAGTGTAATTAAACAAAGGCAAATCAGAATTATTGGCACCCATGCATGGCAAGTAGTTTGCTTCGGCACTGAAAATGTGTGAGAAATTGAATCATCAACTCAAGTGAAATTTACCAAATAATAAACTGCTCCGAATAAATCCAGGGGTTTGCTGCAGATCTTGTCAGGCTGATTCATGAATCCATATACAGACGACTACAGTGACAAATACATTATATGTTAAAATTCAGGCGAGAAAATGTACACAGTATGGCAGGAAACATTCTCTGTCCCAACAGGACCTGGAGAAGAAGGAGGAGGAGAACAAGTCTGAGGGGGAGGAGGAGGAGGGTGATGAGAAGAAGAAAAAGACTCAAGAGGGAGAAGAAGAGCCTGGTGATGTAGAGGAGTATGATGAGGAAGAGTTTGAAGAGGTGAGAGGTTTGGAGATGTGCTCATGAGATTGAAAAAAAAAAATCAACAGCTTTTGATCGATCAGAGAAAACGATTTTGATCTTAAACATCACCACCTGCTGCTGTGTGTTTCAGGAGACGGACTACCTCATGTCGTACTTCGACAACGGTGAGGATTTCGGCGGAGACAGTGATGACAACATGGATGAAGCCACCTACTGAGAAACATCATTTTAAATGAGATTTTATTTATTTCTCAAGCGCTGGAGATATTTCGTTCAGTCAAGAGACTGTGTGTGTGTGTGTGTGTGTGTGTGTGTGAGAGAGAGAGAGAGAGAGAGAGGAAGCGGTTATGAACACACCATTACTGGTATCTTTAAAACTCTAACTGACTGCATTCCTGTATCGTCTCTAACACACCCACATCGATTTCCCAGGCAGTGTTAGAGAAGGAGCGTCTTATTATCCAATCACAACACAGAATGCAGACAAAACCACACCCATATTGTTATAGTTAGCATGCTAATTATTGCTGAATTAACAGAAATGCACTGAGATGTGACCGGTTCTTGTTTCATCAGAGGTGAGGACTCATGATGTAAAACTTGACCTGAACTCATGTATGTTTTAAATATTACAACTTTTATTGCTGTTTATTTATGCTGTTTTAAATAGGATATACCGGAACACATTGCATTTTGGGAGATTTGTGAGATTGTTTTAGTTTTTTCCGTCATAGAGTCATTAAATATGCTTGACACAATAAGCTATAAGATCATAGATCATAGTGATTTTTAAAAAATAAACAGTGTTTTATAATTGCAAAAAAGTGTTGCACTGTGAGAGAAAAAATACTGAACTCATCCAGCAGGTGGCGTAATTTGCTAAAGTAACAGAGCTGTACCATGATGCGTTCCCTTCTGTTAAGCGGTCGAGGCTTGGGGCAGGGTGATATCAGGGTATGACAGCATAATGTCATATGATGATTGTAAAAACAAATCTGTTCTTCAATCTTATTGCTTTGTTTAAATGTTTGATATAAATGTTAATTATTATTATTCCATTCTTCAAGAATCCTCTGTAAGACAACTAGGGACCGTGGAGGCCAATGGTGACCATTATCTTTAATCCCATTTTCACAA
The DNA here is from genome assembly GCA_028565275.1 of Leiocassis micropogon. Taxonomy (NCBI): domain Eukaryota; kingdom Metazoa; phylum Chordata; class Actinopteri; order Siluriformes; family Bagridae; genus Leiocassis; species Leiocassis micropogon. The sequence continues at coordinate 14,162 of JAOVVA010206533.1, read as the reverse complement.
CCGTGGTGGGATCTCCAGTCAATATTCACACACTCATTCACACACTACGGGGACGCAGATTAATAATTAATAATCTGCATGTCTTTGGACTGTGGGAGGAAACCAGAGAACCTGGAGGAAACCCACCAAGCGGGAGGGGAGAACATGCAAACTCCATGCACCCAAAATCGATCCTGGATCCTGGAGGTGCAAGACTACAGTGCTAACCACTAAGCCACCATGCTACCATAATAATAATAATAATAATAATAATTATTATTATTATTATTATTATTATTATAAAAAAAAGTTTTGATGTCCAGTTTGAAAAGTCTGCACAGGAAGTGATGTCACATGACATCAGAATCCACTTTTTACAGTACTAGCTAAAGCAGAAGACAATAAAGACATCCATGTGTTTTTAATTAATTTATATGTTTAGCATTTTTTTTTGTTCATGGATTTCCATCTTCAGTACGGCTTTATCCAGTCACAGTGAATGTGGAGTTCATGTGGAGCTGCACCAAGGCTGATTATTATTTTTTTTTGTAATTGAATGTTAACTAGAATGCTAGGCACAAGACGAGCTTGCACAGATAACACACAGAGGATACGCACTGTGCAATATTAACTGTTTAACAGGTCTGACACAATCTTATTGTCACAAGTGTTACAAAACAAACCTGCCTGCAGAGGAGATGGCATGACTACAACACAAGTATGAATGTGCAATTACTTTTGCAGCATCTGGCAGACGCCTTTATCCAGAGCGACTTACATTTAATCTCATTATACATTATTATACATCTGAGCAGTTAAAGGCCTTGCTCAAGGGCCCAACTTGGTAGTGGTGAGGTTTGAACCTGGGACCTTCCAATCAGTATGTGTGTATGTGTGTATGTACAGTGGGACAAAAAAGGTATTTAGTCAGCCACCAATTGTGCAAAAGTTCTCCCACTTAAAAAGATGAGAGAGAGGCCTGTAATTTTCATCATAGGTATACCTCAACTACGAGAGACAAAATAAGGGGAAAAAAATCCAGAAAATCACACTGTAGGATTATTAAAGAATTTATTTTCAAATTATGGTGGAAAAAATAATAACCACCGTGTGTTTATGCACAAAGCGTCAGGAAAAACAGTCTTGACCAGACACTTAGTATACAGTATACACTACGGGGTATACGACCGTACACTTAACCCGGTTTATTTTATTTTATATATATTTTTTCCTTTTTTTGTTTCAGGATTGAAGTGTGTATCAGTGCCTGAAACGGTTAGATGCTTTCTAAATTCAGTATGTCAGCTTTTGTCCCGTGATATTTCGCGTGACTCGAGCAGTACTGACCTTGAGCCTGGAGAGGTGTGTGTGTGTGTGTGAGCCTGTCTGAAGGTGATGGAAATAAAGCTTTGTGTAACACTATGAAGTGCAGGTGGAGAAAAGGAGGGCATGATAGACAAGCAAATATATGTAGAACACACACAAACACACACACACATACAGTACGTGTATATGTAGGTGTATACAATAAATATAAGGCTTCCTGACGTTGCACATTTTCCCCTCTGTGTGTGTGTGTGTGTGCAGGATTACTTTCCTTCCTGAGCTCACACTGATTCAATAAACAATATTTCCAATCACAGCAGTTCACCAGATGGGATATTCGTCATAACTTTAACCCTGAATCATAAATTTCAGCTTTATGATTAGATTTTATTGAGAGTTACAGTCACACAGGATTAGATCTATATACACACACACGCTTAAAAATAGGACCCTTTGCACATTTGTGTGAAGACTTTTTCATAGCCGCGATATTTGTAATCATCCCGTGTAAAGATTACAAATGTTTATATTATACTTGTTCTAAAACATTATGGTTTCTACAGTAACATCTTATTCTCAGGGAACTGTTTAGTGCATCCTCAACATTGAATTCATGCATGGGATTATCGATACGGTTAGAAGTTTTTCTCTCTAGTGTCAGTGCTTTTTAACAGTCTGGAGATAAAGGTGAAAGTCGTGTTTAAATGTGATTTTCAAAGCGCATTCAAGTCAAACCGGGACCTTTGATTGTGTAGAATAACAGAACACAGTCATGAGAGTTAAAACTTGTCTTATTTCTCTGTATAATCGCCTGCTAGACTAATGCACTTACGTTGGATATCATCAAGGTAGAACGTTTTCTTAGTCAGTTGGATGCAATAACTATGGATTTGCAACAAAGCAAAAATGGATCAGCTTTAGCGTAAGGGTTTAAACACAAATATTGCAAGTAAGAATAAGTATAAGAATAAATATATATAAGTCTAAGTGCAACTCATAGCTCATTTTCACAGACTCAAAAATAATTGGACATAATAATAAATATTTAGCTTTATAAAATGCTTGAATGCACAAAGTTGACCAGAAATCTGGAACCCATGCTCATCACCAAAGACCGAGTTCCTTCAATCTGTCAAACTGCTTTGCCGCTGTTTTGCTACAGCGACTTTCAGTTGCTGCTTTTTTGTGGTTTCCTTCTGCCTTCGGTTTTGCCCTCATCAAGCACAAAGCAGCGTAGGTGGTTTGCAATCAGGTGACTGACTCAGCTTTTAACAAACATTACATTTCTTTGCCTTGGGTTGTTTTCCTTGTCTTATCAGTTTTGCAGTATTTGACCGGATCTGAGCTTCATATACTTCGGAATTTCTTCTGCTACTTCTTTCTGTGGCCACATCATCAATCAACACCAGTGACCCGGTTCCACTGGCAGCCATACACGCTTGTGCCATAACACACTGCCTCCACCATGTTTGACAGATGATGTGGTATGCTTTGGAACATCTGTTATCTCGCTTAGATATGTCTGGTTTGTTTTTCAAGCCTAATAATCGACTGCTTCACTTGTTTCAACAGAGTTCCCATGCACAGCTACTGAAGACAAATTCAACACTTGGAATAATTTTAAGACATTTTATCTCCTTAGTTTGTCTTGAAATTAAAAAGCAGGCCATCAAACTGACTTTATGAATCAGTTGTCCAAGCACGTCTGAGCCTGTGAAAATGGAGAGACCTTTTTTTTTTAAGACTACAATTTGTTAAAGATTATTGCAATATTTATGTCAAATCTTTTGCATTATAGAGTTGAAAGTCTATACTTCAATCACATCTTGATTGCTTCATTTCAAATCCTTTATGATGTTGTACAGAGACAAAACTACATAAAATTGCATCACTGTCCAAATACTTACAGACCTGACTATAATTAGACTGATAAAAATGTAAAAACTACTACTGTGCATTAGTATGTATTGAAGGTGATTGACATCTGTGTATGCACATGCACATACAATCAGTCAAAGCTTATTTATGTACTGGCCTTTGCTCACAGGCCTTCTCTCTCTCTCTCTCTCTCTCTCTCTCTCTCGTTCTTTGTGTGTCTGGGGGTGTGGCTTATAACTTCCTCTGCGGAGGAGGATGTAGCTACATATAGGGCATTCCTTTGCGGTGAGTTTAAAGAACACAGTGTACCACAGAGATCATAACATCACACACGTGTTTGTGTTCTCTGTATAACTGAGACTGAAATCACACTCAGCTGCAACAACCTACATATAGCTACACCCTCCTCTACATCCTACATACACATATTCAGTTAAAAAAATAGATATATACACTGTATTTTTACATATATACCTACACTATATTGCTCCAAAAGTATTCGCTCGCCTGCTTTCACATGCATATAAACTTGACCCACACCCTTTGCAGCTTTAAAACCTTCAAATCTTCCCGGAAAAAAGGCTTTCCACAAGGTTTAGGAGTGTGTTTATGGGGATTTTTGACACTAATGTTGGACGAGAAGGCCTGGCTCACAGTCTCCGCTCTAAGTCACCCCAAAGGTGTTCTATCAGGTTGAGGTCAGGACTCAGGCAAGCTCTTCCACACCAAACTCTCTCATCGCTCATGTTGGAACAGGAAGGGGTCGTCCCCAAACTGTTCCCACAGAGTTGGGAGCATGAAATTGCCTGAAATGTCTTGTTATGCAAAAGCATTAAGAGCTGAAGAAAGTAAGGAGCAGAGCACAACTCCTGAAAAACAACCCCACATCAGTTCCAACATGGCTGGCCACCCGTGCACAAAGCAAGGTCCATAAAGACATGGATGAACGAGTTTGGCGTGGAAGAACTTGACTGGTCTAAATAGAGACCTGACCTCAACCCTATAAAACAATGTGGTAATTAAATCAGAATTGGTTTGGTAACAATGTGATATTTTACTTAAAAGTGCACTAATCAAGACTGATTTCTTAATTTTAAGTGAGCTATTGTTAGTTAAGTTTCTATGACTTATATATGTTTTTTGAAGAATGGCAGGAATCATCCATATATAGAACCCCCTAAATGTTGGAGACCTAATCCTAAACAACTTACAGTACTAACCTAGGACTCATTTAGCCTTTAGCCTTACAGACAGTAGGGGGCACAATACTGCAAGACACAGATGTTCTGGATGGCGCACAATTTCCAAATGACTTCCACAGCTCTGTTCACAAAAGATATTACCACGAAGCTGCTTTTAGGAAATCAGTTCCTAAACGCATACACTGTGGTATACAGCAGAAAAAAGAAAAAAAACCTGAAATGTTATGAGAAAGAGAAAATCACTCCGAGGAACTGAGACATTCTGAGATTAAAAAAAAAAAAAAAAAAAGAATCATCTGGTACTGATAGAGAATTGGTGATATGAACGTTGAAATTTGCGGAAATGGAGTGGGGTACAGAGAAAGGACTCGTCTGTAATATAATATCAGGGACTGATATAAAAAGTTCCTGATTGTGTGAAATTAAGTGATCAGGTTAGATGCACACATTATCTGTACCAATCTGCCATAATTAAAACCATAAACATTAAAGCCCAATATTGGGCCACCAAAACAGTTCTGGGCCCTTGGGTCATGACTCGACATGAGCTCTTGGGGTGTGTTGTGGTGTCTGGCACCAGGATGTTAGCAGCGGATCCTTGTGCTATAAGTTGCAAGTTGGGGCCTCCATGGATCAGACTTGTTTGCTCAGGACATTCCATGGACACTCGATCGGATTGAGATCTGGGGTATTTGGACATTGCCTCAACAACCTTGAACTCTTTAGCTGCTAAGCCACATATTCTTAAGCTGTATTGCTTTGAGCGGTCTGGTCTCTTTCTTACATAGCCTGCATTAACTTTTTCCTCAGCAAAGTGTAGTACATTTGATTTTCATGTGGGATCAGACCAGACAGGCTGGCCTTTGGTCCCCACAGGCATAAATGAGCCTTGGGTGAACATGATCCTGTCACCAGTTTACTGTTATATAACTGATAATCAATGTCAGTCAATACACTTGGCGCGGTGGCGGTGGTAGTGTTGTGGCGTATCGTTGTATAGAGCTAGGTAAGATATACAGGACATCTCAAACATCCATCTAGGAGCCTCGGTAGTCCAACTAGGCACTGTGGAGGCCAATGGTGAACATTGTATTTTTTCCCATTTTATACAACCGTGGTAGGACCTCAGGTAAACATTCACATGCACATTCACACACTACAGACAACATGGGAACACCACTTAGCCTAATCTGCATGACTTTGGACTGTAGGAGAAAACCTGGAGAACCCAAAGAAAACCCAACAAGCAAACTCCATGCACACAGACGCGGCATGGGAATCGAACCCAGGACCTGGAGGTGCAAGGTGACAGTGCTAACCACTAAGCCACCATGCTTCCATTTACAGGACTTTACAAGAAAAAAAAAACAACAACAACAAAAATGACATGTAAAACAAATAGAAAATCTTCAAATATAAAAAGTAGCAAAGTCTTGAAGCCTGAAATGTTGCTCTCAACCTTGCTGTTTATCTGTCACTCTGTTCTGTATAATTTATCAGTAACATTATCTTCCACTCCATCAGTAAGTGCTATGATAATACGTGTATGAACAAATTTTTAAGCTAAATAGGTTTACGCTTAGAGAACATTGGCACACATTCGATGAGATGGCACATTTCACAATGTCCAACAAGAGAACATGTGAATTCACGTGTCATCACATCATGTAAACAAGACGAAGGAGTATCATATCATATGTCGAAAAAACATAACAATAAAACATGTCAAAATAGACATATACTCTCAAATGAATAATAATGTAAAATGTAAATGAATGATGGATATGGGGTCAGGAGAAATATGAATTTTTAAATTGTTGAAAAAAAACATGAATATAAATAAATAAAATGTGGAAATAAATCACATGACTTGTTTTCTATTTAAATAAAGGAATCAGGTGAAATAAAAGACAAGTAAAAATAAATTAATCATACGAACATTAAAATAATTACACATGAAATGAACAAATGTCAAGTGAAGGGAATTTTGTGAATATTGTTAAATAATCTGAGGGGAAAAAAACAATAGCCTAATGTACAATATATAGAATTTTTATGTAAAAAAAAAAAAATCAGTGAAACACATAAATAAAATCAAATGTGAACATTTAAAATTAAAGAAGTTAGAAGTTTAAAATAAACTTAGAAATAGTAAAGACCACCTATGTCATTTCTTTGTATATGGGCGAAATGTAAAGGAAAATTATAATAATAATAAAAAAGGGTTAAGAAGTCAAAATGTGGGAGAAATCAAGCAGGGCGAGGTTGAGAAGTCATGCGACAGGAAGGAAAAGCAGTGAGGTGGGAGGAGTTGGGACAAAAAGCCTTGAACAACCACCAAGGACTCGTTTTCATACCATTTATTATTTTTAAAAGATTATTAAAAGATGCTCATTTTGTTCTTCTTGCAGAACTCAAAAGAACACACACACACACACACACACACACACACACCTCCAACCTGAATACAATGCAATTCAGTGTGAAGATAAAGTAGTGTACAGTCAGTGAATGCCTTCCGAACTTCATCAAGTCATCTTTTTGCCTGATTTTCTACTCAATCGCGGCGAATCCAGCAGTCATGTCTCCTATTACACAACAGCTAGGAGTCATCAGCCATGCGGATGCTGCATCTTTAGATTGCCTAACACACTTGCAGGAATGTATTATTTTACTTGTCACTTTTGTCACTGTGATTATTTAATATAAAGTAGCAAGATGTAATTAGTTTTGGAACCAGTTATTATGATAAATGAGTCATAATCATGATCAACATGTGGTCAAGGCAGCAAGCCAGTTTGTTCTCAAACCTGATATTTCTGGTTTGTCTTTAAAGTTGGTTACTAAAGTGAAAGTTCTGTTCTGCAGAGATTATACAATTGTTTACATAATTGTTTAATTTGCAGAAAGTCCTGAAAACCTTTGTTGACAACCAAACAAAATTAAAACATTAACAATGGCATATCCATTATGAGTGTTTGAGCAATCTCAGTGTATACAGAGGGCACCTTTAGTTTTTTCCAAGTCGATGATGCCATAAGGGCAACAACCAGCACCGGCTGATCAAAAGCCTATTTATGAAGTTTACATTTATTAGCTTTTATACAGTAGATATACTACAGTGTATATATATATATATATATATATATATATATATATATATATATATACATACACTACGCTATAACTAGCAGGTAGCCAGTCAACATATATACAGCATAGCAAAAACCTAAAACTAAACAGGAATTCTGTTTGGTAAGTGGTGCTTGCACAGGTAGTTCTGGCGTCACTGGCGGTCCATCGCAGGCGTTCCGTTTCATGTAGTTCCTCACCGACTGTAACAGTAGTTCCTCACCGTCTACATCAAGCTGAGCTCAAAGCTACTGAAACCCCGGATCTGACTGCAAAGAGTCGACAGCAACAGCACATGGGACGAGTGAATGTCTATTTAATATAAGATAATAAACCAGTAAAATGAAAGCTAAAAAAAAAACTCTTAACAATCCAGCTCAGATTGGTGATAGTGATATAATGTCACCTTTGTTCCATGCTTTTGTAGTTGTTGGTGCTCATCCAACTCGATCACTATTCCTTTCACTTTTGGCTCATGTTTAACAAGCTCTAATTTAACAGCCAGCAGGTCTTGTTTCAATTCAATGTTTTAATCCACCGATGACACATTTTATTTTTCAGTGGTTAAAAATTCAATCCTGCATGATGATTTGCATTTTTTTTTTTTTTCAGATTCCAAGAACATTTGAACATGTTGATTAGTATTGATATTAACTTTAAGTCTGTCCTCATCATGGTTTACAATTGGCCTGGTCGGTAATTCCTCCTTCTTGCTATGGTTTCCTGTTTTATTCTCAAACAGGAAGAGTGTGACCAGGGAGTAGCTGTTCCTCAGTTTCCTTTATTTAAGTACAAAGCTTCAAAGTCCAGTATGTCCTACACATAAGAACATATCAAATCCATAACTATTACTCACAAGTTTACAGGAGCTTACAGCATTATGTTGAAAAAAATCATGAAAAGCGGTAAGTCAGAATTCACACACTACATTTAAATAATTCATTCATTCATTCTCTATACAACTTATCCTATACAGGGTGATAAGAGGCCTGGAGCCTATTCCAGGAGATGGCAGGCACGATGGGCCAATCAATCACACAGCACCCTCACCCACACACTCACTCATTATAGGCAATTTGGAAATGAGTCTAATTTTCAAATCTCTGCGCTGTGGGAGGAAACTGGAGTACTTGTTGGAAAGCCACCAAGCATAGAATGAACATGCAAACTCCACTGAGACGGGAATCAAGAATCGAAGCCTAAGGCCTGAAAGTGCGATTACGCAGTGCAAACCATCATGAATAAAAGATTACTGTACACTCTGTACACGATATTCCTGGCTTGACCAAGATCCTGTCTTTAAGTTGTAACCCAAATACCAATACACAATATAAATTATTAATAATTAATTTAATAATTAATAATTAATTTAATAATTAATAATTAATAATTAGGCAAGAATATGGTAACAATTTAAGAAAGTGCTTATGGAGTGTATAGGTCCAAAATATCCAATAAAAGCATTTAGTTAAAGAAGAAAATAAGCAAACATGCCAGAATATTTACTTAATCATCCTTTTATATGCCTTTAGGAAGACGAAATAAAAGTAGACAGTAAACTACAGATTACACAAAATGACAGAAGACTGAACCGTAAGTTATTATTATTATTATTATTATTATTATTATTGATGAGACCTTGTGATAGAATGAATTGCTTATTAAATTTAATCATTTTATTTTCAGATGATAATATCACAATATCAACACATACCCATATTACTTTCCAGCAAACTCAGCAATTATTTAATAAATGAAATAAAATGATGTGTAGACAATGTAGGTCTGATGTCACAGATAATAAAACAGCTGTAGCTCCTTCTGCTTTCTTTGTTTGTTTGTTTTGGGTTCGGCTCTTTAACACAATGTCTGTATTATTTCAACAAACAGTGCAGTTAATATCGCTGCTCATATTTCCTGAGTCAATGATCAACATCGGATATCCTTACAATCACAGACGATCTCTTCCCTGCCCCGGGCATGTCTTTTTATTGCATTTGTGTAAAATATACAGGCGACATGTTGGCATTGTGGTTAGCACTGTGGCCTTGCACCTCCGAGGGTTCAATTCCCGTCTTAGGTCTGCATGCGTGGAGGTTGCATGTTCTCTCCGAGCTTGGTGGGTTTCCTCAGGGTACTCTGGTTTCCTCCCACAGTCCAAAGACATGCAGATTAGGTTAATTTGCGTTCCCATATTGCCCATAGTGTGCCCTGTCCAGGGTGTACCCTGCCTCATCCAGTGAGTCTCCATGAATTTGTACAGTGGGATAGAGAATAAATAAGTGAGTAAACAGTGGTAATGGAAATCGCTCTCATGCTGAGGCATCATCCTGATGACAGGTGCTTGTGCAGGTTGGGGTAGAATGAGTGTGCATTCACACTAGGCAAAATTGCTTCATACTGTGCCTGGGTACAATTGCTCTGCCAGTCGACTTTGATTTGCAAATTGGTGTTTCCAAATTGCCCCATTGTGTGTAAATGAGTGTGTGAGTGTGTGAATGTGTGTGTGCCCTGCAACGAATTGGAACCCCATCCAGGGTGTACCCCGCCTCATGCCCTAAGTCTCCTGGGACCCCCACGCCCCTCTATACAGGATAAAGCCATATAGACGGTGAGTGAGTGAGTGAGTGATTCTTGGGGTTGTGATTTGAAGAATCAGCACAAACCCTTACCCCTAAACCCTAAATTCCATTTTCATAAACAATAAACCATAAATAAACCATCTTTTTAGTAAAAATAATATAATCCTAAAACACAAAACCAGGAATCCTAAACCCTTATAAAGACTAAACCATAATCCCAGCCCTAAACTAAACTTGTACCATTATGTCAAGCCTGTTCCTAAATCTCAGTTCTAGGTACTGACGATTAACCTAATGTTAAAACATAATGCTAACTGTAGCCCTAAATCATAACTCTAATCATAAACCATATAAACCTGCTTAATCTTTGCTATGCAATCATGTATTAATATGAAATAGACAAGAACAAAAACAATAATATGAGTTCAGTCATAACACAAAGTCAAGGCCTGTAGGCTTGGATCTTATCATGTGTTTTTGTTTGCTACATGTTTGACTTTCTAATGTGTTCATGTTTTGCTGCTGTTTTTTTTTTTTATTCTTTCTGACATTAAAACAGTCAATATGTTGCTGAGGAAGGAAGCTGCAAGAACTTATGATGGTATACTCCATCGATCAGAACGTACAGCACCAGCTGCATGCTGCAGAAACAATCCGGTGCTTATATGGCCTTCTCTGGATACGGCATCACCCAACAGTTTTTGGCCATGTTACTGGAAAAGTTAGCAGACTGGAAATGGATGTGACAATGCTGTTGTGTGACGTTGTTCCAGTGTTTACACTCACTCCGCAACCTTTTACCTAGTTAGCTACCAAACACCTACCCGTAGTGCCAACTGGCTGATTCAGAGCCTGGTATCATATTTGTCTCATAATGTCACAGGTTTGATTAACACACACTGTGTAAACGGCAGAGATTTTCCACCATGCTGTAAAAATGATTCAGTCCAGCTGCTATGAAGAACCACTACAAGATATTAATAATAATAATAAAAACATCCATAGTAAACATCAACAAGACAAGATCTGTCTATTCATTTCATTCCTTTATTCAACCCCTCTAACCCTCTACATTTTAAAGTTAACCGTCACTCATCCTGCCCTGGATAACGCCAAACTGTGTACTGAGAATGGATGAATCAATGTGATTAAACTGTCATTTAGTGTCTTGCAGGCAGCCCACAACATCCAACACACTCCTCCATTAATAAACATGAATAATAACCCTTACTTTTCCTGCAAGCTTCATACATTATACGGACAAAGGTATTTGGCCAAAACTGTTAATGATTGAATTCAGGTGATTCAATCAATCAGGCCCCTTATCTCCAGTGAAGCACAATCTTAATGCTTCAGCATACCAAGACATCTTGGACAATGCTACTGTCAATATGTTGCTGAGGAAGGAAGCTGCAAGAACTTATAATGGTATACGCCATCGATCAGAACGTACAGCACCAGCTGCATGCTGCAGAAATAATCCGGTGCTTATATGGCCTTCTCTGGATACGGCATCACCCAGCAGTTCTTGGCCATACTACTGGAAAAATTAGCAGACTGGAAATGGTTGTGACAATGCTGTTGTGTGACGTTGTTCCATTATTTACATTCACCAACTAGGTGCATGCTACCACTTTCTGTATTGGAGAGTGTAAATACACAAGTGTACTCGTGTACTGAGGTAGGAGTAGCTCTGTGGTTAAGATGTTGATTCTGCTGATCAGGAGGCCCCAAGTTCGAGTCGCAATGCCATCACTGTTGGACCCTTGCTCAAGGTCCTTCCACTTTGTGGCAACAGTTAACAAGGGGAAGGCCCCATTCCTATTCCAACATGACTGTGGCCCAGGGCACAAAGCAAGGATTATAAAGCCATTGTTTTATGAGTTCGGTGTGAAAGAACTTGACTGGCCCGAACATAGAGCCCTGATCTCAACCCCATTAAGCACCTTTGGGATGAACTGGAACGGAGTGAAAACATCAGTGCCTGACCTCATAAATGCTCTACAGAACGAATGGGCATGAATTCCCACAGAAACACTCCAAAATCTTGTGGTCGGCCTTCCAAAAAGAGGGGACCGACTCCATATTTTATAAGTATGTGTATTTGTATACAATGTCATTGCATGTTTGGCCAAATATTTTTATCCATATAGTGCAGTTTCCAACCCTGCAGGTGGCGCTGGTAAAATTTAATGACATTACAGAATGGAAGAAAGATTTCTGCTCCTAAAAGTCATCCATCTGGAAATTAATTGGCTTGTGCATGGTTGGTATGTAACTACCAATCACACAGTCATGTAGTGTGTTTGTTTATGAAGTTCTTATAGTTGCTGTATGCATGAGATGGTAGGTTTTGCACATTCACCGCACATTTATTTGCTTTCTTTAGGCCTAAAAGACCATCAAAGCTAAAAATGTAATTTGTAGTGTGTTTGTGTCTTTGTATCTTTGATCATGATCTGAAAATTCTTCTTATTCTTATCTAATTATTATTATTATTATTATTATTATTATTATTATTATTATATTCTAATCCATGCATTTTTAAACCTTGTAAATGTCTTCTCATGGTCTGGTAGCTCTCCATTCTTTGTGGAAAATCATTGTTTTTCTATGATGTGTACATATAAAACAAACCAAGAGGTGCAGACCATGTCACACAACACTATTCCAGCCAATCAGAAGCAGGGGGGCGTGTTTATGCTTGATAACCATTTTTATTAACATTGGGGAGGTAAGTTGTTTTACTGTTTTGTTCATTAATTAATTGCTTAGATTTCTGGTTCTAGGTCTTCTGTCGGAGCTGACCCTGGCATCATCTCAGCGACGTACTTGAGCATTACAGTCTTGGGCACAGATTTCACTGTGCTAGACCCCAAAGTTCAGTACATTGCACAACGTGAAAACTTGTCCTCATTCTCGTGTACAGCGCTCAAGTCCACTTGAAAAGGTGTATGTCCTCAGAGCACAGAACTGCATACTCCAGCATGGCTCAAGTCAAATCACAATCACAATTGTCTGTCTCCTCCGAAATCTCTGTGTGCATGCACTAATCTCATCCTTGGACTTACACAACCACAGCTGATAAAGTAGGAAGTCACGCGACCGGGTTGCTGATTTGTTTCCAAACAACATCAATAATATCGGGCATAGCACGAAGGTTGACTTCCTTGTTCTGTTATTCTCTTTGTGTTTATTGGTGGCTCATAAACCAGCTAGGTGCATGCTACCACCTTCTGTATTCCAGAGTGTAAATACACAAGTGTACTCTGGTACTGAGGTAAGAGTAGCTCTGTGGTTACGGTAGTTGGACTGCTGATCAGGAGGCCCCAGTTCGAGTCGCAACACCATCACTGTTGGACCCTTGAGCAAGGTCCTTCACCCCAAGTTCTCAGATATAGCTGATCAGATACTGCCAGATACAGCTGGCAACCCTACCACCTAAGTAACTGCCACAGAAATGACAGATATACCTTCAAGTTGGATGGCACATAGACAGATCCTTTCACCTTTCACTGCTGGAATTGGGAGGGGGATCCAGTGTACCTGGGCACAATTCAAATCAATCGTGATTCATTGCTTCATTTGCAACTGCATGTCTTTCACTAACAAAGGAACCATCTGTTTTTTCTGCGCCTGAGGTTTTGCTATTGTTAATTTAGCAGGTAGCATTATGGCAGTATGGCGTAAGTGTGAAGTTGTCTGTCCACCGGAATTCTGGAGTCCAGGCTGGAAATGGATGGGACCATTTCAGACCAGATTTATTTTACAACAGAAGCCTTATTGATAGCATGAGCCGACGGATTTATCTTTCCTTATGATGAAGTATGCTAAGATCTTTATCCTCTCTCTCTCTCTCTCTCTCTCTGTGTCCTCCTCTCACTTAGCTCAGCCGGAGTTTTTTATAGTACAGCACTCAACATGTCGGGAAGCCATTATGGTCAGTGCTATATGAGTTCTAATGCAATTATATACATGTGATGTATATTCAAGATTCAAGATTCAAAGAACTTTATTAATCCCAGAGGGAAATTGCTTTGTCTTGGTCATACAGTTGCATTGA